>VXBZ01007980.1:92500-185000 GCA_013399135.1 Heliornis fulica | reverse complement strand
AAACAAGGTCTCTAGCAGCTGTCCGAGAACCACTTTGGGCTCCTGTAATCTGTTCAAAACTCAAGTACACCAGCCTCTGGAACAGAGCTCTTAACTCAGAGAAGAGTCAACATCCAGGCTTAGCTGAGGAATGGGGCTCAGCAGACCACTGAGTGGGAGATGCAATATCTTCATGTTGCAAAAATGTTATTCTTGGTGTAAATTAGTATCTACAGAAAATTAACCATGAATACTTAATACTTATAGTAGCACACATGCTATTTCCCAGTATTGGTGTTGTAGCTCCATGGCTAAAAAGACTGCAAGGATCTTCCAAAACCTTAGTAAAGGTGAGAAATGAGACAAAAGTCATCCCTGTCTTCGTTGCAGTAGCTGAATAGGGCAGGCTGTGGACTTGCCTTCAAGTGCAAGGCCACTGCGAAAAACAAAGGTAAGGCGAATTTTGGTAAGTCAAAAATGAAAAAGAAAGTCTACAGGGGAAAATTAAATCAGCTGTTTGAGACAATCTTACCATATTAAGCAACTTAATATAATTTGTTTCCAAAATTTAAATGGAGCTACCATTCAAGCTCCTTATCCATATTAACAGGTACAACGAGAGTGATTTAAAGTGATTCCTCAAATAAGTGCCATGTCCATCACAGAATTAGTCCTTGGGGACTTCATAAGGGTATTGATATTAATTTACTTCAACTGTGATTCCTGCCTTAAGGGCAAATAACATAATTGCACTGCAACATACAGTTGGCCTCAGCTTGCTCTACTCAGTGTGTATATTTCTGCACTTTCCTATTGTTTCTATTGTACAAGATGTCACGGCACCACTTTGATAACATGTCTGAGTATATCAAAGGCCAAGGGAATTCTGTTATGTAAACACATCATTTATTACTATATACAGCAATGATTACCTGACATCAAAGCTCATCTAGGAGCATGCTGTGTGACTGCAGAGTAGGCGGTCTTACCGTTAAAAAGCCCTATCGATTGACAAGAATATGGAGAAGAGACTGTGAAGGGGAAGGGTGTTTATCAATACCTTCACCACAGTAAGGAAAGAGCCTCCTATTCAACACATGACTCAAACATGGATGTTTTCCTGTGCCCACCTCCTCCAAAACTGCAAACCCCCCCACAGACATAGCTCTCCTGGGAGCCAGGACAGACAGGGTAATAGCTCTCTTCTGTCTTGCTTATCAGCACCAAAATTTAAGCCTAGAGGCTGAAGCAGTCTGTGGTCACAGGTAAGTCAAGGATGGTCTCTCTGTCACAATGTCCACCAGCTCTATCCAGGCAGAGAATTACAGGATTTGGGGAAGAAATGAGATAAACACTTTCTCACCTTACAGAAAACTGAATTAAAACCAGTGGTAGACTCAAGTTTAGCCAGAGGTGGAGGCTAGATGAAGACTTGATGAACCCAATATAGGTTTGACAAGGACATTTCTAGAAACTATGCAGACAAAGGGGCTGAGGCTGCTTAGCATCTGGAAAGGGAGAGCTGGAAACTCACTGGCAATGAATCTAAATTTAAGGGCACTTGAGACAGACTCACAGCTTGTGCCTTCCAGACCGGTTCAGTAGAGTATCATGGAGGGTGTCCACTTTACCTAATTCTTGAAAACGACTTCCCCAGTGATTTCTGGTTTGGTTTGTCTGTTAGACTGTCAGGTCTCTGATTGGAGTATTGAGGAGTTGATGAAGAATCTGAAAAAGAGGCAATGATGATTTTAAGACACTTTCAAACCTTACTGAGCTCAGTCAAAAAAAAAAAAAAAAGGGATCTCTCTTGTACTTCACATGACTTTTAACACACTCAAGGACTTCAAGAATTTACATCAATTGCCTGAGAGAAAACAGAAATTCCTGGAGCCACATAACTGGTTTCAGGCTACCCAGAAATTCCATTGTATGCAAAAGTCCATAGAAAGCTAGTTAATATATCTCCTACTGACCAGGTGTCCAAGAGAAGTAATGAAGCCATACTGAAGGAGGACATTGCTCTTCAGAGACAAACAAAAGGTGGCACGGTTCCTACTCACCAAAAATTTACTAGCCCATATGCAGGCAAGCTGAGGTAGCTTAGCATCTGGAAAGGGGGAGCTGAGAGGCCATATGCAATGAATCTAGAGTCTTACACCAGGTTCACAAGGGAAGCTTTAAAAATAAAGTTCGAGGAAGTGAAAAGAGGTCCAGTGCAATAAAAAGAGCCATAGGAACAACAAGTGTGAGCAAGGGTACAGCTGAGCTGAGATGTGGGCTGGAGCAGCTCTCAGTGCAATGTGAATTTTGAATTTTGGGCCTGATTGGTTAAGAGGAAAATCTTCTTATCCTGATAGGGTGAGAAACAAGGAAGATTTTAATACACAGAAAAAAAAAATATGTTCAGACTGTGATCAGGAATTTTTTGAATGAGTTTCAAAGAGAGACATTGGAAAAGAGAGTTCAGAGAGAGCAATAAAAGTAGCTCAGGTAACAGTTATAAAGGAAATGAGTGAGAATTCTGGCAAGAATAGAAAGGAAATGTGGTATCTGCTGACATGAAGCACAGAAACAAGGCTTGATGAAAACTTGCATTAAAAAAGAGTGTGTGTGGGGTGAAGAAAACCAACATTTATAAAGCTTCTATGGTGGGGAGGGAGAGTTGGAGTAAGGAGAAGCAGCATTATTTGGCCCTCATTGTGAGGGGAATTGGCAAGCCTTGACTAAACAGAAAGAGTGTCTTGGGAGATCTGTCTTCTATTTATTTTTTTCTGTGGGCAAAGTTTTGCATTGTGTACTTTTCCCTCAATCTGTGTACTGGCAATTAGTGCATTCTATATTATTTTTAAATTCTGAAAGGGACTAATGTTAGGTTTTAGGAACTTCATCTAAAATGGTTCTACAATGTGAAAGCTATATAGAGAGCAATAGAAAAATATGACAAAACTCACTACTGCATGGTCTTCCTCTTCAGGCCTTCTCCAAGAAGGGTCACACAAATTCTCCTCAGCTCAGCTGTAATTTGTTCCAGACACATTATTGATCACCAGAAATAATAATAATAATAACAACAACAATATTGTACTCCACCCTCTCATTTCATTGGACACTGTTCTTTGTCTGCACTGAGACTGCTCTGTCTCCTATCCTTATGCATTCAGGAATCCTCCAGTAAGGTTACTAATGTACCAGATCTGTGAGTCAGCTCAATAATGTTATATTGCTGCTCAAGATACAGTAAAACTATAGTTTTCATAAAGATAGGGCTTAGAAATTTCAGATCACTCAGAGCAAGACCTTCCAGAAGGGATAAAATCTGTTATTAGGCTGTGAGCTGGGATCCAGACATTTTAAACAATACTTAAGGCCTGGCATTAGTCATCACATGTAATCTGGATAAGAATCTGGCAGGAGAGTAAATATGGCAATCTGAAACCTTTCCCTGTTTCACCACAGTAAGCTCATTTCTCTCTAGCAAATGTAGGAATTACAATAGCTTTCAAACAGTATCTTTAAAGTCCTAATATTTTTCTTCATAATGGGCTAAGTGTACTAAGATGACAACAAGGAAAATAAGGTAGAAGTAAAACTTAGCATTGTGAGGAGCAAACACAACATTACTTAGGTACATATGTCTGTAGTAAGGTACTGTTTTTGTAACAAATGCATACAGAGATATGTAGAAGCTACCTGTATTTATCCAGAATTGTGGCCTGGCCTCTCAGTAGAGAAAAAAACCCCACATCAAAATAAAATAATAACAAAGCTAGTTAGGAGGATTCTGGAAGTTAACTGGCTCACCTGGCAGCAGGAAAAAGAGAGAAAAAGATATTTAGCAAGCAGAGGGGCAGAGGGAAGTACTGCAATGTAGTTACCTTGTCTGTAAAGTTCTCACAGGACTTGGGGACCCTGATGTCTTGCCATTTGGTTTCCAACCAAATGCCTGCTGATGACTATTGACATGCTGTGGGATATCTGGAATGTTCAGCTCGGTGTTCCTGGACAAGCTGTAGGCAGAGAAGTGCTGTAAGTGCATATTCTTTGCTAGGACAAAAATATCCACACAAATGAGAGTGTTCTGGAGCAAAGGAAACAGCATTATTACCTTGTAAATTCTTATATATATTGTTACACTCAGTTGTAATCTATGGGGCTTGGTATGTTAATAACTACGAGCTATATTCACTGTGAATCAGTCTGTATCCATCTCACACTAGTATTTGTGAACTTCTGGTGATATCTCTGCTGCAGAAATCACAGCATGCTGCCTGGCATGTTTATTCCTGAGTGACCTGTCCATTGACTCATCAGCTTCCTGCAGCACCCTTACATCTCTAGGGAAGCTGTCCTACTTCTGGAGTGTGAGGAGAGCAGCACGAGTGCTACTGTCTCCAAAGTGAGAGACCTGGATCATGCCTGCTATTGGAGATGCAGGGTCTGCAAAAAGTGAAGTTTTGTTAAATTATCTCAAGACCTTGAAAACACGTAGAGCGGTCTCTGCTATTCAGTTTTTCTTTTTGCTGGAAGTGGTAAATGAGAGACATTTCCTGCAGAGTTTGTTGAATGTGTTTGTGTTTATTGCTCAAAAAGTACATGTCACAAGGTAGACACAGGTTTTTATGGAATGCTCTCAACCTTCTGGGAGCACAAGTTCTGAGAGACAGAGGAACAGCACTGGTACACGTTTCTAACATACATGGCGGCCAAGGAAAGCATCGCATGCAACAGGCAGTACACAGCTGTAGTCACACAAAGCATCTCCTCTGTGCAAGAGTAGTTTATACAGCTGCTGTTAGCTACCCAGGAGTCAAAAATGCAAACACATGATTGCATTATGTTTACAAATTTCCTGCAGAACCTTCTGCATTTGTATGTTTTATATTACATTCACTCAGAGCCTGATAACAGGTTACCGTAGATCAATGTCTTCTTAAAAATAGGTGGAACTTTTAACAAAGTGTACATAGAACAAGCTGCTAGTTGTTTTTCACTGTTAATATTGATTCCTTTTAAAATCCAAAGTTTAGAAGTGTTATGGGGCACACTACTGGGCTTTCTTGCATTATACTAATACAACTCCATAAAGCAGGCTGTCACTGCCAGAGGGTATTGCTCTTTTCTGACAGGTACAGTGACAGACACAAATTTTCTATCTCTGAGTAGTACTATAGATACTATCAACTGAGACAAAGAGAACAAAATGTATGACAATTGTTCAGTCTCACAGCAGAGAGATTTGTAGATCACTACTAAGTGTGCTTCTGAACAAACTGACTATGTTGTCCTAGGGCTACGTGGAGGAGTTACATTCTCTTTGAAAATTCAAGGGCATTTGGTTTGTTTTCACTCTACTTGAGAGACTGTTTTGTTTGTTGGTTACAGCTTAACAGGTGTGGGGTCTGGGCTTTCTATTTTTGCCAGCAAAATGACTATTAACTGACCATTTGTTCTAGAACACTAACAATATAATTTGCAGTAAATATTTAAATAAACATTTTTCTCAGGTCAGTTTTCAAAAATCCAATAAATAATATCCAGAAATGAATGCAACTCCCTCTTCCCCACTCAGGACTGGCATTTCTAAAATGCCTTTCCCAGTGATAAAACAGAAAAACTTTGGGATGTGTCCAGTGAGGACAAGGAAAGCTTTTTTCTCTAAAGTTTATTCTGCCTCTCGTGGGCCAGAACACCCATTTAGATTTCCCAGTGAAGAAAAACAAAAGAATACATTTTGTTAAAGATGTGGATTGTTCAGCACAGCCTACAGAAGGTGGTGATAGCACTCTGCAAGCATGTTTCCCAGGCTTTGGCCCATTCCTTACCTCACTCCTAAGACAATTTCCCCTCTTGCTGACCCCAGGACAATTAATCTGGGGTCTTCTGGCTGATGACTGCAAACACATCTTTTAGCTTCTTGGGAAGGATGAAGTTCTTGACCCCAATACCTCACGATCCTTTATAACTGGGGACTTTGCAAGTCAGAATCCAGGGCTGGATCCAGTAACAAATAAACAAATGGTACAGTTGGTGCCATATTCTGTGTCCCACTGAGGAAATTGTCATTATGAGGACAGGACTTTTTCATACTGTCTTTCCAAGAGCCATGGAAACTGAAATCCAGTAGTCCAGCAGAGAGATAAAAGGCAGGAGGCACTCGCAGGAGATCATCCCTGCTGGGTGGATCACTCCCAGTCTGGCAAGGGTACTAGATCATTTTAAATCACCTTTTGTATCTGAAGACATCACTATCAGCAGTATGTGCGTGAGAACCCCCTCACTGAGCCAGATCCAAGGTTCATCTAGCTTAGTATCCGGTTTCCAAAAGGAGTGAGAGGAAGATGCCTGAAGAAGTTTAAGAGCTGGACAAAAGTATATGATATTTTCTCATAATAGTCTTCACACCTCCAACTCTTTTTAGCTTAGAGGACTTTACAAGCCAGATGTGGTTGTTTTCTTTTGTAACTCCCACCAGACTTCTCTCCCACATGTTTTTCAAAGCTTGCTTTAAGCCCACATAAACTTTTAGCATCAACTAACAAAGAGTTTGATAGTTCAATTAAATTTCAAGATGACTGCATTGTTCTGCTATTCATTTACCTGTCTCCAGCATTGTTGGATGCCTCCAGCTCTTCTGTGGACAAGATGTAGGTTAATCCCTCCCATGCATTCCTTTTCAACTCTTACTTTATTCTTGCAATTTGAGGAATGATAATTCACACAGTATTCAATATCTTTTTGCTGCAGACAGACTCAAATGACAAAAACTATCACAATTAGAGGGCAGAAATCCATAGAGTTGGAAATTCTTCATTTCCTCTGTGAGCAGACTTCAATCCTCTCTGATTAAATCTAAATTACAATAACTTTGCAAACAGCCAAGTTGTCTCAGCAGCTGACACCCATTCCAGAAAAGAATAGTTCAGCCCCCTATTATACTTAGATGCACACTTTTAACTTTCAACACTGACCACTAAGGTCAGTTCTAGATTATCTTGTTGCAGAAACTAATTCTGAGTTCACTTATCATTCACTTTCTCTAAAATTAACCTCAATCCTGCCCAAAGCTCTCATTCTGTGACTCAATTCATTGCTGTTGGCACCAGAGCTGTAAGTTACTATACAAAGTATAGTAAATAAGTAAATAGTAACTATAGTATCTATAGTAAATAAGTAAATATAGTAAGTAACTATATTGTAGTTTAGTGCCAGCAGCTCCACTTATTATGCTCCAGATATAATCAAAACTTTTCTCAATATTTTTTCATTGTTTTCATTGTATCTAACTTCCAGACTCATGTAATTTGAGATTCCAAATTGGGAATTCTACTAGGTGAAGGCTATTGTTGCTAACACTTAGGGATTTCCCAAGACTACTGCATTCAAAATGTAGCACTATCAAAGAGTATTAAGAAAGGATTATAAGGGTATCCATGTGCTTGTCACTAAGTTTCCAACATTTTTTAACTGAACATTGAGCTAATTAGGGAAAACACTGAGTGGTGCAATTAACCAAAAAAGCACAAGTGTCAAATGACAATGGTTTCTGCACAGGATCAAAGAAAGAATAAAATTATGATGCATTTAAGAGCCTCCATCTATTAAACAATTCTTTCTAGTAGACATGACCAAGATATAGTAAACAACAATCTTGCTATACATAAGAATAATGAAACTATCTCAAAGGCCAAACAGTTTGCACAAAATGCAAGATGTTGGTGTTCTACCTGGCATCAACTTGCAAAATAACTGACATCAGTAATAAATAAAAATATTAAACAAATCTAAGTGCAGCACAAGTAAGAAATCATTCAAGCTCTAATCCCACACGTGCACACAGGTAGGCTGCATCCTTTCCATCACACTAGAGGACCTGATAACCTCTGGAAAGTGCATCTGTCCTTTTGCATAGACAGACAACTTTCTCCCTCTTTGTGTGCTCAGTCACAGGTTGCTCCTTCCCACCACCTGTTCTTCATCCATATTGAGTTCTATGCTGCAGCACGCTTCAGACAATTCAGACTTCAGGCTCAGTGTTAGGAGATACAGCTTCTCTAGAAGTCTTACCACATGTCCTCAGAAGCAGATGGGGAGGAACTTTGGATGGTATTAGAAAACCATGATCACTCAAGAAGTACTACATTTCTGTACATTCATTGTGACAGGAAAAACAACCCAGGACACTTTTACTGGAAACCTCCCTAATCTCTGCTGAACACCTCCATAATATGACCAGAAAACATTTAATCTATAATATTTGTTCTGCTGAAGTTAAGTTCTTTGGTGCTTGGCATTCCTTAAATACCTGAGGGACTTGGAGAAAAAAAAAAAAGAGAGGTACTTTGTTATAAACAGGGTCGTTATATAGACTGGCTGATATATTGCTTAAGATCAAAATTGGTCCAGGAGGCAGGATGCCAGTTTCCCAATCTGGCCTAATTTGAACTCTGGCAATTTGAGGCAACAGAGGCTGCCACTATTAATGCACAACCAACCTTCTGGTACGTTTCTTGGTTCAATAGATCCAAGGACATGATCCACAAACCTATATGGTCATTATCTCCAGATTTTATTCATGTTACTCAGAAAATCTTTTCTAATAAACAACATACACCAGGAGCCTTGCAAAAAGCATGTCAAGCTCCTTTGCAGAACACCAATCAATACTCAAATGTCACTTGTGTGGAGAAGAGTAACTGTGTCATGTTAGTGAATAAAGCAATTTCTTTCTTTTCTTTAGCATCAATGTTGGAAAGAACCACTATGCTGAAACAGTTGAATTTCAATTTTAAATAAGATGAATATTAACCCCAGCCATATGCAAGGAATGCATCTGATAAAACAATTATTTTTCCTTATGAATCACATGTAAAATACTCATTTCTGAGTCACAAGGGAGTGTGCACTGCCCACATTAATATTTGTGAATCATGTTCTCATCTTCTTGTTTCAGTCAATGCTTTTTTTGATCTACCTCCTCTCTAAGTACCAAACTAATGAAAACCACTATTATTATGTTTTTTCAGTTTGGTTGTGTTGGGTTTTTTTTTGGGTGTTTGTTTTTCTTTTTTTTTTTAAGCCAGATTTCTAGTATGTTCAGCTGTTATTATTTTCCTTGGAAAAAAATATCATTCATCCCTCCAAGTTTGTCTTCTGGAAGGGCAGAAGCCATGTATGTGTACATATCATTTCTAATGCCTTCCAGCTTAGCCTTCACAGAATCACAGAGAGAGTGNGGACTGGTTGAAGCACTGAAAGTTGAAGGTAGACTTGTCTGCATCAACCATGAGATGGTGGAGTTCAGGATCTCGTGTGGCAGGAAGAGAACCCCAAGTAGGACTGCAACCTTGGACTTTGGCAGGGCTGACTTTGGCCTCTTCATGAAATTACTGGGGCAAACCCCACGGGACAGGGTATGGAAGGAAAAGGAGCCCAAGAAAGTTGGTCCATATTCAAGGACTGCTTCTTTCCTACACGCTCAAAATCAGAGCATCCCAATGAAGAAAAAATCAAGGAGGGGAGCCAGGAAACCTGCATGGTTTTGCCAGGAAAAGATTTGCCCAATATTCCTTCACAATGAAAGTTAGATTAGTAAGAAAGATTAGTAGCCTATGAGTATTGCATCATTTTTGCATGATTCTGCAGTGCTCTAAGACTATTAAATATGTCATACCAAGTTACTACCTAGACTTACTGTATCTGGTATATTGACTTATCAGCCATCAGATCTTAAATAATTATCCTGCACCACTGACCATGTAAACAGATTAAACTGATGAAGACATGAAATATATGGTTTTGAGATATCTTGAAGGTGTATTCAGCAGTAATATGCATGTGTTGGACTGGGAGAGAGTCAAAATGAAGTCTAATTTACATGTTGCAAAAAGGGATTGGATAGGTAATGAGATTTGATATCTCAATTGGTGTAGGATAGTCATGGCTTTTAATAGGTTATCCTAGTGTCCATACATATATTTACAAAGACATTGATTTCCCATGGTTTTGTCCCAGTGCTCCATCCTATTCCCTAATGCTGATGGGCAGAATGAGAAGCCAACCCTCATCAATGCAGCTGATACACAAATCAACAGCACGATGAAAACGCTCCCCACCAACTTTGAGACTCTGCCACTGCTCCAAAGGCTGACACAAACACATCTGACATTCCATCACTCTTTGGGTAGAATTGCAATCTTGTGATACTCACAGCCTTCTCCTAGGAAATATTAAAGGCTGGCTCATTTCTGGCCATAAAGCTCAGTGTCTTGAAAATCTAGGCTCTTATTTCTTGGAAATTGGAGAAGGAAGGGTGAGGAAGAGAAAGGAAAGCTACCTGAACATTGTGATGCAGGAAAAATACTCTGTTTCAATCTAATGCCTTATTTTAAAAACAACTCCACATTAAACATGGATATGATCTACATATAATTAGATCATATTCTGTAATGTTGCAAAATCTGCATTCCTTTGCAGATTCCATTTACCATCTTTACCCAACATAGTCATGAACTAGGCTAATTGTTTTTCTACCTGTATCGACCAGGATGCTGCATGGCTAATCAAGAGCAATTTCACACAATAGCAGTTTTTGTTTTAAGAAACCTCAAGCATAAGAAAACAAGCAGGTGGGTTGTATTTTGGTTTTGTTTTTTTTAAGATTCCTGCTTTAGAAAACAACACCTACAAAGAATAGAAAAATATCCCATAAAATACATGGCAGCAAACACTGAAGAATATCAACTTTTCAGCAAGGTTGAGTTTTTCCTTTTATTTGCCAGTCTGCATGGCAGTAAATACAGTAGGGACAAGGAAAACATCCACATTCAGAGAACAAAAAATATACAACTGTATATAGTCCACCACTGTATATAAAATAGAAAAGCAAAGTCAGATGCTTGTCTTTAGAAGCAGCTGAACCTATTTGAAATGGAGAAAAAGATTTATCATTAGAAGTACAAATAATGAATATGTTCTGCTGCTGCATTCATATAAAGACCGAAAGTACCTTCTCATTCTGCATTACAGCTCCTCTCCAGACTTAGCTGAGAATATCCCTAAGTCTAATGGGTTAAATGCTTATTATACCACTGTCTTATTTGTAACATAAGGCACCTACTACAAGCCTACTCTTCATGCAAAATTGCCAATTTATAGCAATATTCCTTGTTTAGAAAACAAGGCTATCCAAACACTATAATTACAATATGCACCAGCAGGCATAACCCTGCATTAATGCACAGACTCCAGATACATTCGTCAAATAGAGTTTTTTTTCTCTTTGCCTTCTTCTCAGGGTACTTTTAAGTTCAGGGACAGAGAACATGTCTTCATTAGAAACATTAACATTCACAGGCTGTAGTAAATTTTGACAGTGAAAAGGTCTCTGTAACCTTTAGTTGTGCAGAAATTTACTTCCCAAGAAAATTACAGCTGGCACTGTCTTAATTAATGCTAGCTTTCTTTTCTGAAAATTGTGGGCTTGTCAGTAAAAAAGGCAGAAAAACCTGGGTTTAAAAGACTGGACACAAAAGACGCCTAGAAATAAAGCCCTGCAAAATTTCATAATATTGCTCTGTTTTTGTTCTACAGTAAGGAGATGAAAAGATCTAATTTGATTTTTGCCAAATGGAGCAACATATATGTAATATAGAAATGATTTGCATTCTCTCTTTTGTCTTTTGAGTTTTATCTTGTAAAGAGCACTTTTTTTAAGCCATTCTGTTTTAAAAGCAATAGGTCAAATAAAATCTATATTTGCAGGGGGAGGGGAATAAGGTATGACTTCATTATTTTTTTTTAGCATTGCTTTAAATGCTCCTAGTAAATCACAGCTAACAGTAAAAATCACAGCAGTGTTTTTTCATGTGATTTTTAATTAGCTGACATCTTTTCCTGATTTTTAGAATGATTTTAGTATTACTGTACAAATTTAGTTCTTAATGTTTACCTTCTACATGTCTCGGAGTTCTATTTTTATGGTATAAATACTTTTTTCTTTGGCATATAAAGATTATTAGCTGACTGAATTTTGATTATCATGCATGGTCTTTTAATTGCTTGACAAGGTGTTAAATATATAGTCTATCTCTGAACAGCATTTCCTTACAGGCTGGATTGCTGCTAAAAGCAACTAGATGTTATTCTTCCTTTCTTTCTTAAATACGAAATGAGCAATAAGACGCTTCTACACTATTTGTCACCAAAACCTCCTGGATGTTGCTTATGCACATGCCTATATTCACTTTTGGAAGAAAGAGATTTACACCATTTTGTGTTTGGAATTGTTGTGCATTTCCCAGCTCTATCACTGGAATAAAGCTCCAGTTGCACATAAGATTTTCGCATATACTAGGACATGACACCACTTTGGCACTACATGAAGCACCAATACTGCACGTCAGCTGTTCAAAACATTTTATGCAAGTTTCTACAAGCACTTTAAATTAAGGTGCCCTGTATAAATGGTTTATTCATGTTTATGAAATGATTAGTTGGTGCCACTACATCCTTTAATAACTTATTGTCAGGCGTGTTATAAAATGCATCATCAATAAATGCTTAAAATGCTGCCACAGCAAGGCGATAAGCTGTTACAACAATATTTTAGGATGCAAGTATTGTTCAAATAGTTTGTCTGCTGTTTCAATGCATACTTCCAAGTTTTTTACAAGCATGTTATTGGATGCTCTATAAATAATAAATTATTTATAAATATCACCTTAATTTAAAGTGTTACCGTGTTTCCATAACTTCAATGTACATGCCATATAGCCTTGAACAAATGTCAAAAGTACAGAAAGGTTTTAGGAGAGAAACATCCCTACCTTAGATGCAAATCTCTGTATTATCACCCTGAGACAGAAAAAAAAATCACAGTGTTCCCCAGACACAGGGTTTGTATTTTTAAGGTTTGAACCATTAACTGTTTAAGGAATTGTCATGAATGGGGGCGGGGGGTGGGGTGAGGACGGGACCGACAAGGAAATAGCAGGCACCTAAAGTCTGAAGTTCTGAAAAAATGTCACACACAAAATGTTTTGGCTGTTTATAGCACTTGGCAGTGATACTGAAATAATAAAATCCCAGTGTGGGTTATGGAGTCCATATGGATGCACACAGAATTAAGGTCTGCCTCTGCTTCTTTCCATACTGGAAAATGAACAGAATAACATTATAGACAAACAGTCCATAATGCAGATGCTGATCCAGCATTAGTTTATACATTTGTCTGCTTCTCAGCTAAACCACAAGAAACATGAAGACTTAAGTGACACTCCAGAGAAGAATGTAACTTCCAGAAGGGAAAGCCAAATTCATTGCTTAGAGACTGTACACTAAAAACAGCAAGAGCATAACAAGGGGGTCAAATTTTCCTTGCTCATTCTCAAATTAATTGAGGTATATACACACACACACACATATATATATATATAATACTTATGTAAGTAGGAAGACCCAAGGAAAGCACTCCTAGATATTGGCTCAAAACATTAGGATTTCCATTCCTTTCTGTGAGGTCCCCCGTGACCTTGGATCATTTATTTACGGACAGATTGTGACGGGTCTTTGTTCAAGCTTGAGGACAGGCAGCCACATGGATACTCAGTACAACTAAAGAAAAGACACCCAGAAAAAAGAAAAATTTACCCTTGAAGGAAAATAAGGCTAAAAGGCAGCTCCCAGTGAGACACACTGTGTAGTTACTCCCATGTAAGGTGACAGCCTGGGTTAGCAGTTCACACTCGCCCACCTCTGCAGCAGGGTAAAGCACTCTGAGCCTCTGTGCTTGGTACAGACCCCCCAGTCCACCTGGTGGGGTCTGGGTATATACCAGTCTGAACCATAACACTGCCCCTTTGCAACCTGTGCAGTGGCTGCTGAGTGCAGGCAGGATCACTTGAGAGGAGCAAATGTAAACCTTGCTCTGCCCTTTCTACTCTCCCAGGTGCCCACTGAGTCTACACAAACCCCATTTTTTGCACTGCAGCCACAAGCAGAGGAACTCTAACCCCTGCAGCTCTGGGTCGTGGTGCTCCCCGAAACACCCCTCACTTCGGGCTCCACGGCTAACTGCGAGGACAGGTTCAGCTCATAAAGGAGACATCCTGAAAGACTCCGTACGGATGTGCTCTCCCTGCCTTTCCACAACAGTTACTCCTCACTGGACATGACTGATCATAAACTTATTAAACCCCTGAATGTTCATGCTTTAATGCACTGGAGTACATAAAGGGATGTGCAGCAGTTACGATTCTGGAATTTGATTTCTGGAAATTTAATTTGGGATTGGGTTGGTTTTTGGTTTTTTGGTTTTTTTTTAAACAATTTACTAAAAAATGAAACCAAAGACAAATTCACAGATCCTAATGCTTTAAGCACTCACATATGTGCCCGTCTCTTACATGGGTTCTTTGAGAATCTAGCAGTCTCAAATTGTGATTTATCTTGTATTAATAATGTTTCTAGGTTTCTCTGTGTTGACAGTATGATTTTTCTAAGTTTTGTTGTTACCCATTTCTACATACTACAGAGACATCTATCTTTTTTTTTAATAATTTGATTTTTTTATCAAGATAGTTTTCAGATATTTTCAAAAATTCTTGTCTAAACAGATCTTATTTAATTTCTAATAAGTGTATGGAATTACTCCCACAACTACTTGTGCCTCACACAGGCGTGATCTCCCTTCAGACAGGTCTGCAATCTGCTCTACCAGGCAGGCTACCGTGGTGGGTAGCTATGAGGATCCAAGGCTGGGCTGCCACCAGAAAGGATGTTGTGAGGGAATGCTTAGTAGGAATCCAGATTCAGAGGAGTCTTGATGAATGGCTCACCTAGCAGCTGACTGTAGGGCAACCCCCTTCTGGTTTGTTTCCTTTAAACTATGAAAACCAACCCCACCTATAACCTCATGCTTATGCCATGGTGTGACCAATGACTTACTTTCTGTAAAGTCAAAATTTGGAGGGATATGTATGCCCTTTAATTTATTATTTTGTACTGTTCTTCTGCTGCAAGCTCAACACTGAGATCTGGCAGCTGTGCAGTATTTTTACTACCAGTACCCTCTGGCCTGATGTTTCTAGTTGGCAGATGTTTCTAGCTGTTCTGATGCAAACTTAGAGGGTCTGTTAATTTGTCCAGTAGACTTTGTGGGAATAAATATTACTGGGTGTCTGTTTAATGCTTTCCTTTCACTCTGGCTTCATTAAAAAACAAAACAAAACAAAACAAAACAAAACAAAACAACAAAGTAGATAAAGGAAACTTACTTATTATTTTGTTTATAAAGAATGGAACCTTTATGTTCCATATATTTACCTGCTGAATCATTATATAGCTACTAAAAAAAATCTACAAGTGGACTTACACTGTCATATAGTAATATACATAACTAATTGATTCTAATTAAATCATTTTATTCTTTTGTGAGAATCCTGGAAATATTTCTCTCCACCTTTCAAGGAAATAGTAAATGTCTGGTGTGTGTGTGCACTCTACAGTATCCTCTTGCTAAGTCAATGGGGCCCCAGGGGCATAACAGTACATAGCATGGTATTTTTGCCTAACTGTTGTTAACAGGTGACACTTATATTTGCCCCAAGATAATGTACAAATATGTTTTAGAGGTTTTCCTAATGATAATAATGATGTTTCATCTTGCCCTTCTAATCATAAGTTTAGCCTCCTAGCCTACCACCCCGCTCCCCATTCTTGTAGAGTCTGACATTCGATTCAGAGAATCTAATGTCAGCAAGAAATCCATATGTACTCCTGAGAGTAGTAGTCTTGCCCCTTTGAATTTATTTTTTAGGTTTCAAAAGAATAAAGTGATATTTTCTTTCTTCAGTTATTTCCTTCATATGCATTTCCCACCTTTCCAATGTTTAGAAAGGAGAAATTTATACTTCATCTTCATGAAAATACTTTTCTGTTCAGATTGAACATATCCTGGTACATACAATGACATTGGTAAGATTTGTTGTACAGCTCTACAAAGGAGAGGATATTTATATATTCCAGAGCAATCTGTTATTTGACTGTTTGACTGTTTATAAATAATTATTCAGTTCTTTCAAAGCCAATTTGCTGTTTTGGTGTTGATCTTTGAGACAAAGACAACCTAAACCATAACCTAACTAAAAATTATTCCAGTTAGATACTTAGTTTTGGCACAGATCTTTTAACATTTCAGAGCAGTCCAAGACAGAAGCAAATCATACTCGACCTGTGAGGACATCATTTGGTAACTTCAACACTTAAACACCAAATGTTCACCCTAGCTCTGAAAGTCTACTCGAGGTGATGCAAACCTGCCCCTTCAGGGAATCTCAACACAGAAGTCAGAGAATGACTGGCCTGCAGACTGGCTTGCCTGCTCATGTGTCTTCAAATGCAGTCAATATCCTCTGTTGCCTGCTGGTGCAAAGTCTGACCCTCGTGCTCTGCTGCTGGGACAGTGCTGCCAGTCATGAGAGCTGCTGACCAACACTTCCAGAAGCAACAAAATTTTTAAAAAGAAATGATGCAATTTCACATGTACTGAGGATAGAGCTTGAGCTTCTTACCCTAATTACAGCAAACACATAATTAATTAAGAACGTGGCTCTATGCTCTGTCTTTCTTCCAGAACACGTTGGATAAAGATCACAAAGCCTCCATTGATCCAGTTTCCAATGTAATGCAGATTATGGGATAACTGGTTTCCATAACAGGCAAGAAAACTATGGAAAGCAGTCATCTGTGCTACAGCACTCCTTGTCATGCTGTCTGCCTGCAACCTGCCTGGACATTTCTGCTTGGTCTTTCAAAACTGCAAGTGTGCAAACTTAACTCTGAAGGAGATGCAGGAGGAGAATTGGAATCTGAACTATTCAGCATATTTCTACTAAACCTTACCTGTGTTTTCAGTGCCCATAGAAGGGAGAAGGCTATGGGTGCTAACAGTTCCTTTAGTCTCCTCTCCGATTTGCTTCACTCCCCTGGAGAAGATCTCTGTGGAGTTCCCTGGTTCCCACTCTCTGCCATCTCTTCTGAATCTGTTCCCATGGCTCACATTTTCCTACCCCACCTCCAGTAGAGAGGAGCTTTTAGACCCTAAAGAGAAGAAACACACTGAAAATCATTATGTTCTGCAGTAGAAGCAAGGGCTTTAAAATAGTTTCTCCCACATATATTACTTTTAAAGCACATGATTTTTAGACACTCGTTATTTGTTTATTTTTAGCACATATCAAACCACAACAGTTCTCCCTCCAGGCTATATTTGACAAAGTTATAGAGACTTTCCAGGCCACCTCAAAGCAGAGATTAATCCAAACAATTTAAACCTCTCACTGTTCCACAGGAGGATGGCATTCGATTGGATTATTTAGGGAGGACAAAGTGTTTTTGTTGATGTGAGAGATGAAATCCTCAGAGAGGGAAATCAATCTTATGTAGAAACCCTGGAGCATTGATCTTGGTGTACATTGACAATTTCTGGTTGTTTAGCTATTTGGAATGACCGCACAAAATGAGCAAGTTGTTATAGTTTTAAGGTTTTGGTATTTATTGGCAACCCCAGTGCTCATATGATTAATCACACATTCAGAGTGTGAGCTCAGTGGAAATTGACTGCAACACAGCAGAAACAAAGTTTTCAGTTATCATTGTGTAATAAATTGAAGCTATATCCCTAAGCAGATTTGTCTTCAAGTTTCCAATTTGCCCTGTTAAAAGTGTTGTTTATACAGTAGTTAGCAAAAATGCAAGTAATTACACCCAGAATTCGTTCTAAGCGATTCTGTATATTTTTTCCCCTCTTTATTCGTTTTCTATCTTCATTATCCAATATTTTGTTACACCTAAGCAGAAACCACATTCAAGGAAAAAATAAAAAAATAGCCAGGCCACGGGACAAGCACTTCCTTATATCAAGGACAGTATTTCTTGGCTATAATGCTGCAAGACAAGGCCTTCTGAACAAACTAATCCAAATGCAAACAGCCTTTATAAAAACATTTTTCTCTTTGTACTCGGACTCTCTGATGCTTACTAGTGAGAAGAAGAACCAAAGGACAAACATTTTGGTCTATGTGTTATATTTCATTTCTTGAAATAATATTTATTTGGAAAGGAACATTCTTTCAAACACTGTTAGGTTTTTACACACACGTTTTGCAGTGTAAGAATATCTGTTTCTTTTACCAAAAACCAGATGCAAAAATAAAATCAAAACTATAATTGGAAATTGGAGAGCAATTTAGGGAATACAAACACTGAGAAAATAGATTAAAAATGAGGAGTTCCAGGTAGGGAAAAGCAAAAGGAAAGAGCTGCTCTGGCTTTTGTGTGCTGGTAGAGGCTTGTGCTGGCAAAGACTGATAATGCTTTATAGCCTCTCACACTTGCCACTCGGATCTCAATGTAACCTCAAAGCAAGCAGTTGCTAGGATGTACTTGCTAAAAATAAGAGCAAAACTGTGGAACAGAAAGGGGAAACCCTGTAAGGCTGGCCTTGCACTTCCCTAGAGAGGCTTACACACTCATAATGTACAGAAACTATAACCAGATCAGGAGAGACCTAATTACAGAGCTCAGAGATGTTAATGACACATAGAAATTTACATGCTGCTGAAAATATTAATATCTCTAAGCCAGTAGTCATATCTCTACAGGGCTGGCTTCAAAACCACTGCTTTATAATCTGAGATGTTTTTTTCTGCAAGGTGGAACCTTTCAAATAGTCAAAACCGCTTATTTTTTAAGTGAACAACACTCATCATAAACCTCCATAAAATTATATTGACCAAAATCTCTTTTTTTTTTTCTATTTGTAATTCCTTCTCTTATGCCCTCTCTGAATAGGGCTTGCAGCAATAATTCCTCATATTTATCTTTCCATCTTTCAATCTCAAAATCCTATATCTGATTTGCACACAGCAATCTCCAAAGCGATGAATTTACTGAGACCTTTTACGGACAAAATTACTGAATGATTTTTCTTAGGGTTCATATTAGGTACAAGGGTGGAGGCTTTTTTCATGCTTATATTTATTTATTTTACCAATTTGTGTAATGCTGTGGTTGCATAGTTGATTAACTTCTATGTTCCTTGTTTTTCTTTAGCTTCAGGGAAACAACCCCCTATATCTTCACCTGTAGTGAAGATAAGGAGTTGTCACAGCTGCTGTCCGTGCAGTCCTCAAACCAGAGAGTACTGTAATAAATCCTATTTTATTTTATGGACAAATAAATGCTGAGGTAAAATATTCGAGGATCGTTGCTTGAATACTTGCCATAGCAGTGCTACTGTAATAACCACTATGACATTAATTTACTGCAATGTGCCGTAGGAAGAAGGAAGAAGGAGGGAGAAGGGCATTAAAAGAGAAAAATTACTATCCTTCGGATTTATTGGGATTGGCCTTCCTCATTTTCAGCCATCATTACTTGATTAGGTGCTGATGACAGTATAGACAAGCATGCTAGAATAGTTGGCTAAGAAAAGCCCTAAAGGTACTCTGTTAATTGAGATGATGTTCATATTGTACTTACTGAACATAACTGCAGACAGTGAAATAAGAGCTTAGTGTTGTGCAACAGACCACATGAACACTCGCTCATTATCAGTCTGTAAAGGGGTGAAACACTACATATAGACTAGTACTGCTGCAGAAAAAGAGATAATGTTAAAAACTGTGGGACACTACCTTGAGAAACTCTCTGTTTTATACAGCCTTTTGGGAGGTGCTGAGAAACCTGGCTGATGATGTTCCATAGTTCCATTAGGGAGATATTACTGTACCAAAGAACCTGAAAATTGACTTATGCCTTTGTCTTCTAAGAGGTATGCCCCTGAACATAACAGAACAGCCAGACCTGCTTACCCACTAAAAGCTTAAGTGTTACTGATACACTTCTGTTGCTTGTATTCCCCATACTTTAAATTTTAAGGCAATTTGGGAAAAATGGCAAAGAAACGCCACTATACCTCTTTTAATCTTGTTTCTGATGAGTTAGTATTATGCATAAAGCGAGAAACATGTGTACCTCTGCATGGAACCTTCAATGCACTAGATATCTGGAATCAACAGTAACATTTTAGTAACAATGGCAATGCTTTTACCAATAAGTCCACAATGTTAAATAATTCAATGTGAACATTAGCTTGCTTCTTGCTGTGGCCAGGGTGAATTTCAAACTCAGTGCCTAGACTGATAGTCACATGATAATAAAACCCTAAAAGGTTCAGATTGGAACACAGAGAGCAATTTAAAGGATCCCCTGAACTTTTAGGCAAATCCACATTTTTTTTCAAACCAATATTAATATATTATCCACAGAGCAAAATTATCCCTATCTGAAGCATTGCACTTTCAAAGTTCAAACTTAAAGCAACTCTTTCAGAAAAGTGAGAAAATTAAATCTGACCATTAGCATGTTGCTTAGTCATAATATTCCATCATTTTAGTATCAATTCTGTTAAAGATAAATATGAGTATTTACTAGCCTACCATGGTAAGTGGATGGGGCCTAGTTGGTAAGCATTCAGCACGTGAGATGGTGAGCAGCAAAAAAATTCTTCCTCAGCCAAACAGGAACTTGTTTCTTTTTTGTCATTCATGAGTCAGAAAATTTGTCTTGCTATAGCAAAATACATTAATACTCTAAGCACTAGAAATACTCAGAAGCCTGGGTCAAGAAATAGCACAGACATTTAGACTGTGCCTAATAGGAACCATGCATAGTGGACCAGAAGAGTGAGAAAACCAATGACTTAGTATGTGAAGTGTATTACTACACAGTCACACCACACATACCACTGGTCATCCATGCTCACCGCTGATACTGTTGTCAATAATCTCTAGCTCAGTTTTCTTATGGAATGGTATTAGCATCCAAAGGCTGCTTCTGCCATCAGATTCTTCTTAGAATAAATATGGTTCTATCTTTAATGTCCAGTGAGATAATAAATGGTGTTGCCTTCTTACAGACAACATCTGTTGTGACTTTGGCAATCAGCTCAGGGGAGGGAAATAGCGATTGATCACATTATTGGATATCTAGACACAACATGGCAGCATCTTTTGTAAAAGGCTTTGAAACTCACACAAATATTCTGAGGTAGGTAGCCACAAGAAAAATGAATAATATTTGAAAAGTCAAGATAAAGAATCCAGACATCCAAAAGAAACAAGAGATTCAGGATCATGCAATACTCTCAAAAATGCTAGTGCAAAAATATTCCCTTTAAAATACTCACCCAAGTAAGCTCTAACAGGATCAGGCTTTTGCAGCTCATATTGTCTGTCTGTTTCTAAAATCACTGTGATTGTGGATTCATGTTTTACTGTCACGGTAGTGACAGAGAACAGATCTGTTTAAAGAGCGCTTTACCATGACCTGTCAACGTTTGAACTAGAAGAGTGATGGATTTGACAGGTTTGAGAGACACTGTTTCCTGCCACTACCTGGGAGGGCTGACACAAGAAGCAGAAATCCACCAGGCCTGAAGCACCAAAGTTTCCACCATGCCTTGCAGCTGGCCAGGCACAGCGCTGCTGCAGAACTAGGACAGGAGAATAATGAGAGTAAAGGTTTAACGTGTAAATCAATCACAGTGGAGACCAGTTGTTATCTGCAGAGAGGGAAAGCACAGAATGAGGTGGAGCAACACAAGAAGATAGTAACACCTGACACCACCACCAAGACTTTACGCAATCTATGCAATCTCTGCAAGTTTTTCCTTTGTTGCCAAATATTCTGCTGTGAAACAAGGATTAATAGGGTAGCAACAGGAAATTCTGCACAAATAATATCTTAGTTTCATGGAATTTAAAAAATACAGCATGATTTCTAAACAAACATAAACATATTTTCATTCTACTTCAAGTGTATTCCGCCTCAAATCAGATGGTCTAAAAATAATAATAAAAATCCTCCAGTCTGAGTTATATTTGTTATCAAGAATTAGAGTGCAAGGACTTGCATGATAAAAACATTCACAAGATGTTTTTACAAGTTATTTGTTGTTTGCAATAGTAGGCCCTTTACAAGGATGCATTTGACATATGAATTGATAGGTTATCTAAAAGTATCTAGCCTCTCCTGCTGCCGTATTTTACCGTTGAACCTCAATCTTCTTTGCCTTCTTGGTATTTACCTTGAAGACATATCACAGAACTGTGTCTACTAGCAAAGCCTTTCACACAAAAAGATGTGGAAAATCCTGAATAAAGCCTCTGCTGCATGTCTGTATGGGTTCTATGCCTTTCCTCAGCAGGTATAAAACCACCCTCCTCATCTTTTTCAACCAGAGGCTACACCTGGCTTCCTGGTTAACTCTACCCACCAGAGATGATTACAGGACAGGCTTTACTCTGCCAGTCTGTTTGCTCTAAAGCTGTCTTTGTTTGTCCTCCATATGCAATACAGTCTCTGATTCCTTAATGTGCTCCCATCTAACTGAACTGCTTTACTCAAACTTCATAAATGATAGAGCTTGTATTGGTCCTATCTCATATGCCTACGTGCATATTGCCAAACTCTCACTCCAATCTTATCTCATTTCATATAACTCCCTCCTAGCTTACTCTATTATCTCCACAACTACTTTATCCTATTCCTCCCCACTACAGTGAGAAGCACCCTGTGTTTCATCACACCTATGCAGAGGAGCAGCTACTCCAGTCTGCTAACCGGAATAAAACAGAGAGGGGGCCGTACCTTGTTGTAGTCCATTCACTCAGGGTGACTTTCCTTAACTCTTCCTCCTCCCACACACCATTGCAGAGTCTTCTCTTCGCCATCCCAATAGACCCAGGGAATTATGGGGTCAGGATTGCAATCTCTCGCTGATGGCAGATGGAGCCTATGGCCTAAACAGTTCTTCCATTACAGCATGGTACTAATCAACTGAGACAAGCATTAGCCAGTGTCATGGGAAGAGAACAGGATCTGTTTTTCATAACAGTGGGAGAGAAGTAATTTTGTCCCCCACTCCTTTAAGGTCTTCTGCATTTAAAGCAAGGAAGAAATGAGAAGTGTTTTTCTGGGACATGAAAATGAGCAATATCCTTGTAGTTAATATATGCACTCAGATTTACTTAGGGTTTTTTTTTTTATTTTTTTAACCTATATAATAGATGTACACCAATCTGTTTTTGTAAATGACCAGGTGACTTGGGAGTGATGAAATTTAAGCTGCGTTTCTTGTAATGCAATTTAAGATGTGCTAGAGCATCTGAAATGGTATCAAGGCTGTTCCTCTGGACTCTGGCACCTACAAAACAGTTCAGTTACACAGCAGAGTGCTTTGTTTTCCTTCCTCAAGCTTCTATGAGATAAGATTAAAACACAGGTACCATTATGGCATAAGCCACCTTTGCCTCAAGTCTAATGAACAGTACGAGGCATTGTGTGATGTTATTCAACTCCACTACAGTCCACACTCGCTTAATTCACTTTAACTCTTTCCTGCCAGTTAATGTTGGACAGTAAAATGAGCTTCTTGTCTCCAGGTTGGTAAGAGAAAGGGCTACAAAAATAAGATATTTATTATTTTATTCTATTTGTTGAGGCTGAGGAAGGATAAGTTCTTGGTGGAAGGGATAAGGGGAGTTAATAAAAGTCTATCTTGTGTTTAATTTTTCTACATATAAGTTTGTCCATACAGTTCTTAAGAGAAGGTC
Source organism: Heliornis fulica (assembly GCA_013399135.1). Lineage (NCBI taxonomy): Eukaryota > Metazoa > Chordata > Aves > Gruiformes > Heliornithidae > Heliornis > Heliornis fulica. The sequence continues at coordinate 161,343 of VXBZ01007980.1, read as the reverse complement.
AGCCACTAGCAGAACATAACGTGACGGAGCCGTATGCATCCTCATCAAAACCAGCACCAGATTTCTCTCTCTCAGAAAAAGCAACCACAGTCTTCAATATATTTACAAAACCTTGCTACATGGTGCTCTCACCCAAGGTGACCACCATTTCCTAAAGCTCCTGAGAAATGGAAATGAAGCTGTCCTATCCCATTACTGCTCGTGGAGGAAGGGAAGCCAGGTTAGTCACTACGAACACAGTCTCACTAAGGATGGTGTAAGGACAGCTGAAGAGGCAGGCAAATGTGAAAGAGGAGACTGGAGGTTATGGGCATTTGTTGGTAGCATAGACAGTTGGAACAGGAAGGAATCTGAGAAGGGATTGTTGATAGGGACTAGGGAGAGATACTACAGTCAGATATCAGACTAAATAGGAGAAACTAGTAAAATGATATAAACCCGAAGTTTTAAGATAATTAATTACATCCTTATATTTCTAAAACTGTATCCTGCTGGGTTGTAGAAATTTCTAAAGCAAAACAATCTCTATCTCAGGTGGCACTCCCAAACTGTCTAGGGATTTTGTGGTGGTGTTTGTATTTTACAAAAGAATAACATTGTCTATTTTTATCTACATCTTTGCTATATCAATCTTCACTGACTTTTCTAAGAAATCAACAGACCAGGTGTCAATCAGATCCTCTAGCACTACCCACCTAGATATCAGAACATATTTAGCCACTTTTTTATTGATGTTTTGTCTTGGTTTATGTTTTCTATCTCCTCTTACTTACCATTATTTCCAGACTCACTGGAACTCCAAACCTTCAGGCAATATCCTGAGAAGCTGCGATAATGATCCTGGGTGGCCAGGGGGGTTGGACTGGGTGATCTTTCGAGGTCTCTTCCAAATCTTAATATTCTGTGATTCTGTGATAAAAACAGCTGATGGTGTTGCACAATGTTCACTGTTCCTATAGCACTCTTCCAACTACTGACCCAGTAAATACATTTAATACTGCAACAGATTGGGATTTTTAGTTTTACTTTTTAGCAAGCACACAGATCATGAACTTAAAAACATAAATTTTTTTTTTACTTCTTTTAATGATGGCTGTGTATAAATAGCCATGACTACAGAGGATCAAATCATTCATTGTGAATAACACTTTTTAATTCAAGTTTGGGGTTTTTTTATTAGTTTTCAGAGATACCTAATGGTCCGAGATCTTGAACCACAATTTTTAAGCATTTGTGGTTGCATTTCAGCAAAGAATTCTTAGCATGCAGTTTTTTCAGAAATTGTTCATGAAAGGAATTCATTATTCACGTAGTTCATTTAGTCACCTATGGCTGTGGCTTCATTCTAGGCAGCGGCCTGCCTCGATGGCTTGATGCTCTCATTCCAGGCTGCTCATTCCCTCTCCAGTTACACTATCACAGCTACACAGTGAGCAAAATCAGGGATCTGAGCTGCCTGAAGAGACAGTGAAGTGTGAAAGAGAAAACTGGGGAAAAATTGTATCAGGGAGGAAAAAGCAAAGAGAGGATCGGTAGAGACAGGCTGGGGCAGGAAATCAGAGGGCAGCCATTTTGGGTGATGTTCAGATCCAGCCCACCACCTGCCTGTCCAAAGAACAGTGCTGGCAAAAAATGGGAGAAGCAACGGGACAGGGACACAGGGGGCCAAGTCAGGGCTGCCTGGGCAGTTACAGCTACCAATGACACGTGTCACTGCCCAAGGTTTGCAGTTTCTTTTCTGCTTCCTAGCTGCTCCCGTGCTAGCTTCCAAGGCTTGAGAATGACAACTAGCCCATTTGTGTGTACATGTCTCCTCAGACAAACACTGTGCTATGCTAAAATCTGAAAAACTGCTGATACTTCCAAATGCTTTTTTTTTCAGACAGGGATTAATCAACTATATGATGATAATAATCATAACTGTGAATTGAACTTGGAGACTGCTTATAAAAGTAGTTGTAAAAATACATATTGTTTTTGGATAAATTTATAATCTGCAAATTAATGTACAGATTCAACATCTTTTACAGAAGTATGTTTCTGAGACAGCTAAACATTAGGGAGAAAGTTCTGCAGTGGCCATCACTTTTCTATGCATATACAAAACCCCCCAAACCCCCAAATTTAACTATTTAGGGTAACTTCATCTGCCACAGATAACATCTATTATAGGTTACTGAACAAATACAGGGAAGAAAGGTATGATACTTTTCTTAAGGGAGAGATTTCTGTACTATTTTTGAGACAATATGTGACTGTATAAAAAGAGATTGTCCTTATAACGATTAATTATCCTGATTACTTTCAGGAACCTATTTCTTTGTCCAGCTGTGGGTCAGGGGAAAGGGAATTGGGCACTGCATGAAAAAGAAATAAAAATGTAGGAAGTGGATATCTAAGTAAATGGAGAAACCTTCAAATATTTGGGAATGAGTGCTTGCTTTATAAAAATAGCAAAATAGGTATGGCCTGTGCAGCTTTCCTATGTTCCTCTCCAGCATACAATAGATGACTTTAGCTTCTCCTGTGCAGCATTATGCAAGTGACTGGTGTAGCACATACAGACTATTTTAAGATTGGTTTTTTCATTTCTCAGTCAGCTTCATAATGGAAACTCATTTTTTAAGACCTGACACTGTTTACCATATGTAAATTCACATTGTCTTTTGCCTTTTAACTGCTGAATATTTTGTTTGGTAACTTTTCCTTTAAAGCCTAAGCTGAGTAAGGGTTATGAGGGGTGCTTTCCTGTCCCTCTGGACTACCCTGGAATGATTTAGGTCTGCTCTTCAGGAGCCCCAGATACTCCCATGATTCTTCCCTGTTCCCTGCCACCAGCTGGAGGATTCTGCATGACCATAATGGAACGGAGAGAATCTTCTTCCTTTGGCACACCAAGCATCTCTGAAGCACAGGGATACCAGTTACCTTGGTGTAAGCTGGTTACCACTACGTATCATCCTAACTGGCCAACTTGCTTAGAAAGGTAGCATGAGTATTTCTTTAACATAGTTCATACAGCAAAACCATCATCCAGGGCTTGCAGAACCCTAGGTAGAAAGGCTAGAACTGAGATGCTTTTGTCAGTTGGCAGCTCCTAAACAGAGGAATTCTCAAGCAATTTTGTTAAGGGCCAGTTACACAGTTACAGTTACCCTTCTATTACTTGTGTTGTATGTTTAGAAAATCAACTTCTGCTCAATACCACTTTGGTTTAGAAATTCTTAAAGTACATTTCTAAAATGTTCAAGCCCCTGCTAAATTCCAAGTTGTAAAATACTCAAGGTCGCCCAAAGCTGTTACACAAGTTCTGTAAAGGAAGTGATCCAATCTAAATACCTAGCAGATGTACACCAAAAGAAGACATTCAGGAATATACAGCAAAGTTTGTTCAACCAATAGAACCTTTTACTTGCACACTGTCAAAATAGATTGTGATTGCAATGCAGCAACATCAAAAATCAGAACAAAGAGGGACACTGCAACAACAGAAAATACCACTTTCAGTATATCCCAGTATATCCCAAGTCAAACTGCAAGAGGGAATCCTGTGAACTGTAGTGGGAGAGATAGAAAAGAAATGGAATGAACAGAGGTCCCCATCACAAACCATATCTCTCTCTTCTCTTCAGACTTAAGTATGGAGCTCTTCTCTTTACTATATAGCCTGTGTAACATATGGCCACAAGGTGTTCTGCAGAGCCCAGCACGAAATCAGAACAGGGTTAATTTCTAGCATATTGCTGTGATACCTTAGCAGTCTTCCCTCCTTCTGTCAAATGTCCTGCTGTGACTGTCACTCAGACAACCCTGAAGGGCAGTCATGGCATGGAGCAACCTATTTTTGACATGCTGTCAGTCATTTAGATGGGCCAAGATCAAAATTCTGCTAAATCTCAGAGAAGTCTGGGAGCTGAAGCAGCAGTGGAGGCTGCACAAGTGCAGCTGTGCCCCAGGGCATGCCTAGGTAGCCAGGTGCAGACAGCTGCATCCCAGCTGTGCTTTCCTGTGGAGTCACACAGCTGGAAACAAGCCAAGAGCAGTTGGGATGCTGCATAACCACACCAACATAAGACTGAAGCAGAGATGACATGAGCATGGCAGACCTGCCCATGGGCATGTGGCTAATCCAGCTGGCAGAATACACTCATGTGCTCCCAGACAGCTGAATGGGAAAGTGCCTCACTGAATCAGGGGTGAAATTTGGGCTCTTTTATTTAAAGAAAAATACTTTTTTTCTTTTTTAAGAACATGTTCTTTAGGGAACTGTCCTGGTTCCAGCTAGGATAGAGCTAATTTTTGTTCCAGCAGCCAGTGGAATGCCTTGTTTGGGAGTCAGGATGAGAGCAGCACTGGTAACACCCCGATGTTTCTAGTTGTTGCCAAGCAGTCAAGGACTTCTCAGTTCTTCATAACAAGAAGGTGGGGGGTGGCCAGGAAGCTGGGAGTGCGCACAGCCAGGACAGGTGACCCAAACCAGCCAAAGAGAGGATTCCATGCCAATGATGTCATATAAAGGGTGATTGGTGGTGGAGGAGGGCACCGCTTCAGGACATGCAGTGTTGGGGGCGATCCGGTTCTGGGATGGCTCTGAACTGTAGGGCCTGGGATGTGCAGTTTGGTGATATATTATACCCTGTAACACCATTTTCATATATTTTATTATAAAGTCCTATCATCATTATCTCTCTACTGTCCCAGAAAACTGTCCTTACCCCAACCCATGAGGTTTGTATGTCTTTGTTGGTTTTCTTTTCTATCTTTTCATCTCCAGCATTTTAGAGAGAGCGGCTGTGTGGTGCTCAGCCCTCAGCTGGGATGAGACCAAGACAGGAACCAATGGCACCCAGACACAAAGCAATAAGCACCTATGACAGGAATAATTAAATTGTTATGAAAAACCCAGAATGAAGGAGAAAAAAAAAAAGCCAAAACGATTATAATCTTAGGGAAATGCACATTTACCAAGTAAATAATAGGGGTTTCTGAAAGTCACAAATAATTAACACAAATCTAAACCCTCTGGTGTTCATTCTCAGGAGAGACATTTGAGATAGAATCACCCAAGAGAATGCAACTGATGAAAAGGAAAATATTCCAATCTCCTGGCTAAACAATGTGCTTTGTGTAGATTTTCAATAAATATTTTAAACAGGAAATTAAAATAAATTGATATGGCATAATGCAGAGATACCAAGGTAGTAAGAATGTTTTAAAATTCATACCAAATCCAAGAAAATTTAAAGTTAATTTTGATGGTCTACACTTAACATACCTACTATCCTTGTTACTATTAATAGGAATGTCTAACACCTACACTGCAGCTCTGGCAATATTTTCAGAGGTAACATTGTGAACCTGAAATCAAAGGGAATGTTCATATAGGCTAGATCATTTTATGGCTTGAAAGATGAAGGGCTATATACTGCTGTGTTTTTTTCCTAAAAATCCCAAAGAATTCAAATAAAAAAAAGGCTTTCTGGGTTTTTTTAACATTTCTTGACCTCTTCCTTCTTGTTTAAATGTTTTTTAACAAGAATTGAACTCATTTTCACAGGAGTACAACATTTATGCACAACCTTGAGTCCCAAAACTACTATGAAGTCCATCCACCTCCAAAGTGAAGGGTCACCAGACCAGACTGCAGCTCAAACTAGAAAGTGAAGGATATCTTATTTCACAGAAGCTACATGAGAATGCCACACTATCACATTTTTATCCAGCAGCTAGGATTAATGTAGTGCCAGCATTAACATTCTCTTGCAGACTTTTCTCATGCACGTGCTCCACTATTCACAAGACAAACAAAAACTTGCATTCTAAATTGTGTAACAGCTGCATTAAAACAGAATATAGCTTAAAAGTAACCATACTTCATGATCTTAAAGGGTCTTTTCCAACCCAAATTATTCCATGATTCTGTGATAAATCTGGATCCAACTGGGGGCTCCTTATGCAGCCCCTGTCTCTTGAGTTATGGCAAACACAGGTCAGATCCAGCACAGAATCTGGATTTCAGATCTTCCATGCAATTTAAAAGTACTTTTACAACTTATCCATTTGCTACACTACACTAGATCACATCTCACTAGCTGCCTTGAAATCTGCTCACCCAATTCCCAGAGAGCCTCACTGTCAGGCTGAAGGAGAGTTTGCAGAGCCATGAGGACTCAATGCCGTCTCCTTTGGTGTTCCCACACACTAGACTGCCCAGGAGAAAGCATTTTCAAGCACAGGAGTCCCTTGTTTCCAGAGGCCTTTTCAGAGCTCCACTCCCTAACTACAAAAAAAAAAAGCAGATGTTACATATAATGTTTTTTAAAAAACTTGAGCTGCTTATTTCCCAAAAACCAGAACACAAACATATTTTAGAATAATAAAATCTTCAATGAAACAAAACATTCATCCACATTTAACTTCAAATGCAAATGTTGCTCCCACAGAAGTCAGTAGGGAATTTTTTCACTGGTTTCTGTAATAGTAAGATCAGGCTGCCTGCCTGGATCTCCCAAGTCCCACAGCTCTACATTACATCATCGTTATTGCTGTTATTTGTCGGAAACCTGAGAAATGTGCTAGGTGCCTCCCCACACAGAAAAAAGGACATTGTCTTGCAAAAATATGCAAGGCTTGTCCTCTTTCCAAGCTGTCTTCAGACAGCCTTGGAAATAAACAGGTGTCTCATATCAACCTCATGTGTGAAGTCAAAGCAAGCATCAAACCCTTACCCTAGTCCTTCCATTCATGTTTTGATGCAGAACCTTTAGGCAGTTCCATATTCTCTTGCAGGAGGAGAACAAGTCTTTCCTTATGTATTTAAACATGCAGATAAGAAGCTGCAGGTTTTGATAGGTTATCTTCATTTTTTTATGGACTTTTCTTGAAATGTTTGCAAGGAGGCTATAGGTACAGCGTGTGACACAGCAGTTACTGACACACTCTATTCTCCTGGCAAATGGAAGAGTAAACATGTGTAAATCATGCATAGATGTTGGTGCATTTGTTACTACTTCCCTAACACCACAACAAAATTCAATCTTTTATCCTAAAATTTTCTAACATAATTTTCAGTCAGCTATGCATCTGTATATAAAATACATATATAAAAATGTAATATATTACATGTACAGCAGCTAGTCTGTGCAAAGTACCAATACATCCCCCCAAAAAACCCAAACTGTTTATCTGAAAAATATTGAATGCAAACTTTCAATTTGAAAAGTGTGTTAAATAGAGACTAAATTACAACACAAACAGTAAACATGTATAACAGTACTTTTAGCATGAAAACTTACCATGTTGTCAGAACATCAAACTCCCCAGTATCCATGTGAGATAAATATCATCTATATATTAAAAATGAGTAAAGAAGCATTCTGTTCCTCTTGAGGAACCACTGTAGAACCTTACAACGACCCCCTGGCCTCAGCTCTGGTGGGCATGCTATCTGTCACTACTGAAAGTATAAGGACTGGTTTTTGGTGCTCTTAGAGAAGCTAGAGAACAACTTCATTAAGGTTCAGCCTTGCATTAAGCCTATGCAACCTCAACCCTAAATGCAAAACCCAAAAAACAAACAACCAAAACAAAACAAAAACCCAAACAAAAAGGAAAAAACAATAATAAAAAAGACTGTACAAACCCAACTATTTTGGAATGTTACAAAGGCTGACCAACATTCTTGAATTACACTTTTCACCCCTTTTATAAGTTGCTCATGATGATGATGGTTTGTTCTGATAACAGCTGATCCCTGTTAAAAGCATCCCAAGTTTGGGAGTTGTGCCATTATCATTATGTTTACCTGCTTTATCAATAGTTCAAGTTCTTTTAAATCCATTTTTTCCAGTGTTTCTTTCTGTCTTTCACTCCACGCTGTGCTGGGAATTGGTTCAACTCTAAGCTTAACAACAACAACAAAAGTCTGATTGGGTATGCAAAAATATCTAAAGTGCAAAGCTTTTCAGACTGATCATTACAAATCCATCCCCTCCTTCCCTTTCCTTTAAGCATTACTAGTCTAACACGAAGCTCCTTCCAAGCACTGCAAGAGAAAGAAAGTTCAGAAAATGCACAGATTTCAATCACTGAAATGCATTTGCATACAAAGTGTATCTCTAAAGGGGAAATACCTTGACAGTGTCAGTGCCTGATACAGTAGAAATTTTATCATACTTTTTCTACACATCTAAAAACATTGCCAAACACTTTAGAATTTAACATCTAATGTTTATGAAATAAAGGCAAAAGTTTAGCATGCCTGGGATGTGGTTCCCTTGTGTTGTGATACTGCATATATATTCCCTTCGTTAAGTGATTTTTTCACCTGAGAATAAAGAAAATAGATCGTCTGAAGTCTGAACTCTGGCTCTTGCTACATACTGCTTCCTTACTTCACACTGCAACTAATAGAAAAGAAGGTATATATTTCCCAGAAGAACTTAGAATTGTTTGTTAAGTACCTACTTCTGGAATCACAAACACTACTTCAGTTTTCCTTCTCTGATGAAAACAGTGATTTTGTGACCAGCAAGAACTCCAAAACACTGCTATGAGGCTTTTATTTCATATTTTAAAGGAAAAATACCCAACCACAAAACAACCAAAAAACAACCAACAGCTAAACCTTTAATTTCTGTTGTCTTCAGGAAAACATCTTTCACCTCTCGCACTGATTATATTTATACAATCTCATATAGATGCTGTGAGATTTTAAAAAGCAGATCTTATTTTCTCAGTTTCAAATAGCATGCTTGATTACTAATATTATTATTATTCCTCTTATCTAGGATAATGAAAGCAGACTTATATTCTATTGGTTATAACTCCCTCTGCAATAAATATATCAGAAATCAGCATCTTGTCTTCAGTTTTGCTTTACGAATGCTACTAAGGAATTACTATTTCTTTATTCTTACACATCATTTTGAACAAATAGGTTGGATGATATTTATATTAATACTATGAATTACAACCTCTTATAGTATTAGATACAGAGTTTTAAAAAAATCTATATTTGACCTGCCACATCCTTTTGAAATTATGATATGAAGTAATGTAGGAGCTGTTAATGGGAATAATTAATTTCTGTTAAAAGACAAAAAGCAGTGTACTTACCTAAAAAAATTAAATTAATATACAGCCATTGAAGTTTTTCTAAGCAATATATTTTTAAAAGCATGAATTCTCTTCTAAGTTGCACCTGAACTTATTTTTTTTTATTTATTTTGAGGAAAAAACCCCAATTTTCCGAATCCTACTTGCTCATAGCACTTCTCTGAGTTTAGGTCAGCATTCTTACTGGAATCCTGTGTACTGCAAAGGCAGATCAATAAACTTTATGGGCCAAATTTGGACTCACAAAACCAGATACAACTCTGCTAAAGTTAAATGAATTGTCCCTGCTTACAGCAATGACAAACTTGGCTTTTTACGGTGTATTAAAGGAGAGAAAGGAAAAAAAAAATGCTAAGAAAGCTTTAACTTGGTCATGCTTCATATATACTTCTTAAAACATGCACTACTTTTGTTTTTTAATTGCAGTGGTGTTCTGTAAAGAAGTACGACCTTACAGGGCATTTTCAGGAATAGAACAGTCTATATATTAAAAGGCAGCAAATGATTCATAACTGCTTAGCGGTCAGGCCTGTGGGGCCACGCTTCCCATGTGAAATTTTTTTTTCTGCATTGCAAACTCTTACATTAAATTGTGATAAATGAAGAGCGGAGGCTATTCATACAAATCAATGACTTTAGTGTATGTGTCATTAGCCTGAGAGATGCAGGCAGCGGTCACTACTATAAATCATGTGATGATCTGCTGTCTGAGACTCGATGCAAGCAAGCAGATGCATTAGGAAGGTTAAAGAATGAAATTAATCTGTGCATTTCCTTTTCTTTTTTTTTTTTCTTTTTTCTCTTTAGTCACCTGGTCGTATGGACAGAATTAAAATCACATGATCCAAAGTTAAACCAGCTACAGAACAGTAAATTGGCTAAGTTAGATGTCACCTTTCAATTTAAAGTTAATTAAATATTAATGGGATTAATTTATTCAGCATCACATGAAAAGTAAAATATATGGAATAGGTAAAATCCACCAGTGCTCCTCACACGGTAGATGATATTAATTGCTCTTAATGCAAATTCTGTGGCACAAGACCACATGTAAGAGATCAGGCACACTGAAAAATGTGCTCTGATACCTTTAAGTGCAGCATATTTTTTTCTTTGCATTTTATAAATCCAGTGTTTAGTAACCCATGGCCATGCTCTTCATCCCAGTGTCTTGGAGTGGGTTATGAATATGAGTCAGGTTGTATGTATTACTGATGACAGAATACATTTCCAGGTGTCTGTGACTGGGAGTGTTAATGGTGACAGTGTTCAAAAGGGGTCAGGGACAGTAAGAAGAGATATGGAAAATATAATTTTAAAACCAGAATTAATGAATTTGGGGAGACTGTATTTCATATAAGTGTTAGGCCAAAGCCTTCAGTCTTTACTCAATACTTACACAGGCAAACACCCACTGACTTCAACGACAGATTTCCTGGGACAAGTACTAAATAAGCCCCAAGAGTCAGATTGCCCCTTACTTTTACAGAAGGGCATCTTGGGAGGATCATGCAAGAAACCTATCCCCTACTACATCCATCTAGATCCTGCAGGAGACCATACATGTCTCCTTCCCCCTGCTCTGCCACTTCCCCTTTGTGGTCTAACATTACTCAGCAAGGAACAAGCGGATACGTAACAGCACAGGAGGCACAGAGCAGCAGTGAAGCCCAGGAGTAGCAACACTCAATAAGCATACATCTACAGTGCTCCTCAAGTCAAGCAATACATGGGTAAGGACTTCAGGGTTTGGCCTCCTAAAACTAGTACAGGCTGTAATAAGGAATCTGGAAAAAGCTTTTAAAGACTCTGCTTTGTGTTAGCAGTTGACTGCGGGCACAATCAAGTACGAAAGCAAATTAATGACAGAAGTGGCTGCATTTCAAAGGTGCTTGAAGCAGTCCTTGTGCATAAAATAGTGCAGAACTCCTTTACTCTTGTGAAGGGCACTATAAATCTATAAAGTATAAGTTAGCTTAGACAGTGGTAAGTATTGCATGTGCTTAATTCACTTAGTTATCCTTCCAAAAATTATAATACACTCAATGTAGACATGTTTCAATTGAATTGACAGTAGATCAGGACTGAGCAAGCCTAGAGACTGAACTACTTTTATCCATCCCATCAAGTGTAAGGATGAAGTTGCAAGCAAAATCAATGTCAGAAAGGTCTTACCGTCTCTTACACTAGCACGCCTACTATCACCTATAATAAAAGATACTAAAATTAATGATAGCTATTAAACATCTCTCCTGCTATGGTGCAAACCCTTAGCAGGTTAAGAATTTACACTTCTAAATTCATCAAAAATAGAAAACCCCCCCCACAAAATTTGCCTCATATAATTGCTCAGAGACCACAAAAATTATTAACTTTTGTTGCCTAATAAAGGTGGGAAAGAATTTCAGTCAGTAGATTTAAAATTATCGTGAGCTGATTCCCCCAGCACAGACAGTGTCTCATGTATTGTTCCACTGTCACTTAATTACCCCATTGACTTTATATGTATTTATTTATATTGATAACATTAATTTTAGGGCACATATTACACATATCATTAGTTAATTTTCCTCTCCATCACTTGGTTCTCCCATTGATGCAATCTAGTAATCAGGACTTTGTTATTTTAAGTCTAAGAGCAGAGACTGTAGTGCAGATACCACCCAGAGATTTTGGGTTGCTGGTAGAAGCCGAGCTGAAACTGGACCAAGTTTAGAATACTCAAATTACTTCAGATCTACCTAACAACTTACCTAAATTGCTCTGCGGCCTGCAATGTAGACAAACCTCTCCAAAAGCACATTTGGACCCAGCTTGCACAGTGGAGGAGAAGAAAAAGGAAGCAGCACACTGATGCAGAGACTTCCAGTCTCCAGCTACACAACTGGTATGGTGACGCGGCCTAGGTAGCTTTCAGCACAGATTATGCAAAAAAATAAACATTTAATTTTAAAGACAGGACCAAATATATCTGAGCTAGTGCTTTACTTAAGTATTTAATGAAACTATGATTAAACTAAGATGTCTGTTGGCCAAGCTAAGTCCTTCATGTCCAGCAGCAGGGGCACGTAGCAGTTCCAGGACAGGCCCTTGCTAAGGACCCATCCAGCTCCTACCAAAAGCAAACACAAGATTCTCTGCAGTGCTTAATTATATACATCTCTTTGTTGCACAATGTAAATTCAGTGATTTTAGGAATTCAAATAATATTTGCTGCTTTTTTTCCTTGGAAGTTGTTTCTGCCATTGTTCCAGATTCCTGTCTGCTTTCTACCCATCTCTGAAGCGAGAGAGATGTATTTTAAACACAAATGAAGGGGGCTATAATGTAAAAATAGGAGATGGCTGCCCATTTTAAAATGCAAGTGAATATATAAAATTTTTTAGTATAATTGCCTTTTAGGAAGCAAAAGGGAGTTTGGAAAAACTTTGGTAGCAACCTATAAAAGTCCCTCTCTCCATGACTGAATATGAAATAATAGAAAAATAGAAAAATATTATGTGGATGAAATCGTTCCTTCCTTTTGGGGCAAATCCATGCTTTCTTTGTAATGACTAATTCCTGGTTTTTATATCACACGTCACTTTTGAGCAAATGCCAAAAAAAAGGCAAAAGCTCTTTACAGTCAGTTGATAGTTTTATACTGTGGGTTGACAGGAAACCTGGTTTTAATTTTTAAGTGTTCCATTAAGAAAATAAAATATTTCCTACAAAATCAGCCACTTTACTGTCATGCTTGATCCCACACCCAGTTTACTTGCCTGCTTTAGGGACCATTGGGGAATGTACTTTGCATTCTGTGGCTGAGTCAGGCTCCTTGTGAAACCATATGGTGGCCATAGCATGAATAACCTGCTACCTCAGTATTTCCTCAATATAACAATTTATTTCCAGGTCCTCTCTCACACTTGAGTCCATCATACTAGATACTGATTGCTCTCATTTTCAATTAGCTTCAAAGTGAAAGCATACAGAATTAGCTCAGCTCCCTACAAACGCAGCCAGGAGGTTCTTGTGCTTATAGCCTCACTTGGTCCTCTCATGAGAATAAGGACCGCTTATGTAAGGGTAGGAGTCAGAGCCAAACCCTTAAACAGTAATTATGTCTCCCTTAAGTTACAAGGACCCTTCTTAGGGTCAAAAGAATTGGCAAACTTGATGTCCCTTTACCGTTTGCATCTGAAACATGCTGATGAATAGGTGTTGACATTGCTAAACAAAGGTATTACCAGCAGATTACATCCAGGAGCCTGGACAACTGCAGGAGGAGGGCAACACAGACCCCTGGGCTTGCTGTATCTCCCAATTACTACACAAAAGACTAAAACACAGGGTCATGGATAAAAGGGAATAAATGTTTCTAAATTCTTATCTTAAACACACTTAAGCTTAAAGCTATTTAATTGAGGATATAAAAGCATGCGCTGTATGAAGCTGTGGCTACCTGCTTCATTCTTCTGCTCTTATTTTTGCTTTTATCCTTTTAGTCTTGGAGAAGCCTAATTAGAAGCTTGAACAGGGCTCTCTCTCCCTGCCCTTAAATCAGTAATTGGCTTCAGTGCAGAGACTGTCAGGAAATTAACACATCACAACATGACAGCTGTTAATTTTTTCTCCTTATTTGTCATATGAATCACTGCTGATTTGCCAGAGTGCATAACAAATTAGTGGTCTGTAATCAGTGGCCTCTCTCCTGTGTGCAGCACCTACTTGTTTTTCCCCTTTTCTCCTGAAGTCCATTACTTCACTGCTTCAGCAGGAATGACTGTTGCTAGGTGTGTCATTGTCAATAAATCAGAATAAGCAAATGCTAAAAGCGCAAGAAGCTCTTTAAACTTTGATGAAGGCTTTTAGTTACATTTTTAAACTTACACTTGGAATATACTGTCAAGTCTTCTGGTATCATCTTAAGCTCTGCATTCTTCATAATGTAGATTTAAAAATGTGATTTGTAAAAATTAAAAGATTGTATTTTTGTGAAGCCAATTCCTAGGGCCTGCTATGGACCCCATGCCAATAAATAACAACTGGACACAATGCACAGTGAGATTTTCCTGTTGTCTTGAGTTATATTTACTGTATTTTTGTATAATAAACTCTATTTAATAGGAGTTGGTGTGTGTGATAGAATGATACGTATTCAAAAAATCCTTGAGTCCAAATCCAAACCCACAAAATCTGGAAAAAGTAAGTTAAATTCCAGGCAGTGGTGCAATACAACCTGAGCATTTGTGTCCATCTTTTTTTCTAGGTTGTATGTTTTACAAAAGATGATGTATAATGAGGAAGACCGAGAGAACAGCTTGCGATATTTTGCAAAGGCCAGATCATTGCTTCCTGTATCTCTAAGCTAAGCTGCGAACGGTTGTTCAAATGACAGTTTAAGAGTTCTACTCTTGGCTGGTGTTCTCATGAAATCCAAAACACTTTGGAAATATGACCTGGAAAAATGGAACCCTAAATGGCACTAAACTGAATGGACTGATTATGTATCCAGTGTCTTGTGCCTCGAAGTAAAAACAGGAATATGATGCATTTCTACTATGCACCTTGTCCTGTATTTCCCAATTTGTATTGAAACACACTTAAAGTGCAAGTACCCCATAATTTGTTAGTAAAATGGTTAATTTCCTTATATCTGACCTGAATGCACTACTAAAAAGCAAGAACAATGGAAAATGTGGAAATATATACTCCAAAGTAAAATGCCACACAATACCTTGTATACATCACACCTTTTTCCTCAAGACTCAAAGTATTCTGTGCTTCGAAAGGTACCTTGGCACTGGGTATCTGGGAGGAACCACTGCTTCATACAGCTGTGCTGTAAGCAAGGTGATCTTCACACCAGGGGGATCCCAACCCTCTGAGGTCACTCTTGTAAGGTGCTGGCCCTGATCCAGAGAAGCACTTACACACCTGCTTTGCTTTTAAGGTAAGCATGTATTTGAGTGTCTCAAAGTGCTCAGTGCCTTACAGTGCTGTATGCATATGTTTATGAGTAAGATTTATTTCATGATTCACAGACATCACACAATGAACTAGTAGTCTAACTCCAATTTCCAATAAGACTACTTGACAATTATAATTTCAACATTTAAAAGTCTCTTCAGAAGAATTTTCCCTACAGTTAAATGGTGTTTCATATTTACATGTTCAGAAACGGTTATTTTCATGACAGTATCTAATTATTTCTAAAATGTAAGGAATTGGATTAGTTTTCAGTATTACATGTATGTTGGCTACCATTTATGGTTTAAAAAACAATGAAGGTTTAACTACTAGTAGGAGTTTAAAATAAAGCCTTGATATTTGCCTTCTTAAATGTAATTTATGTTTTAAATTTGTTTTTGCAAACAATAGGAAAAAGAAACCTATTTCAGAAAATTTGTTTTGTTTAGCCTTAATATGTATCCTTTTTGAGTAAAATGTAAACTTTCCATTTGCTCCATTATTCCTTGGTTTTATACCACAACCTTAATTTTTTATTTACATTACAGAATCAGTTACCCTGAAAAGACCTGAAATTAGTGATTATAAAGTGTGTGTAGTATAGGGCAACTCTTCCAGCCTTTTTTGAAATGCCACTACAAAGTGAATCTCAGTGCTGACTAAAAGGAGTTCCTTGACCTACTGTAGTACGAGCACACAGAGGGACTGTATTAGGCATTCAGAAGTCTTTAATAGGGCTTCTGTGGCAGACAGCCTTTGTGCAGAAAGGTCAGGAGTGAACGCTGTTTACCGAGTCTATAAATTACTATTTTTTTAGCCTCATCAGATTCTGCATGTCAAAAGTAGTACTAAGAAAATTATGGTGAACCAATATGTGTTTCAAATTTCAGACTTTTCATCTTCAGTTGCAAAATTGAGAAAAAGGCAGGAAAATCAACCAAGTACAGAACCGTAACAAAATCACATAGAAACACTGAACAACACTAAATTACCTACAGGTTTTCAAACTTCTGCTCACGAGGAAACTAATTGTACAACACCAAACACGTGTGAGGTCACTGATAGTTGTGCAGCATCTGCAGACTCATTTGCTCACCCTATTGATTTATCAGCACTTCTTGATGTACCTTCTTCAAAATATGGCATCACTAATCAAAATCCAGAGCAGAGAGAATGCCAGTTGTGCCTGGTTGGAAGAGTAAAGAATTTGCAGGTTACACACAGTGTGGCACCAGTGACAACTCTGCTTTGCCGTGTCTTTCTGGTGTCGGGCTCTCTATTTTAGGGTGAGACCCTAAGATTTCCATTAGGCCACCAGTGTTACTGATACTTGCTTAAGTGGCAAAGACTTGAAGGGACAATGTTTGTGGTTCATAAAGGCTGGCCATTGTGGTGGTGTTTAATAAATAACAAGTGAGAGGAATTAAGTAGAACAAAGTAGACTTGGTATTCATTATTAAACTGACTTCCTGCTTCCAAGAAGATTTCAAGAGCCTGTTATTAGTGGTCTCAAAATTAAAAACAATGGATTTGGCAGTGACTATAAATATACAGTCAACCAGCATGCATATTTAAATAATGGAATGAGATGTTCTTAAGGACAGTTGACAACAATAGCAAATTTTACTGGGAAGTCTCCAGCTGCCACTGTTTCCAGTATCATGAATCTGGAGAGACTCTCCTTCTAAAGTTCTCACTATTTGTAGAAGATAAAAAAAATAATAAATTCAGCAAAATATGCACATGCAGAAGCCTTAAAAGTATGAATCTCTCTCTAAGGGATGTAGAGAGGGAATAGACAGGAATTATTTCCTATTAATACTTCAAAATTAGAGTTGCATCAAAACACTGAAAAGAATAATCACGCTGATTTACTAAGACATATAAACTTATATTCTAGCTCCCTAGGTACCCAACTTGAGGCCTTAAAAAAGCCTTAAGGAATACATGTAATGAGCTTTACCCTTTCTAGCCTTTTCTTCCTCTTTTCCCCACCTAAAATTTCTAAAAATTCCTTAATAAACGTTTTTGATAACTTTTATGAAATAATATTTTAACACTTGTTTTGGGTAATTTTTTAAAAAAATATGAGTGGGAAGGACTTGGACAATGATTTTGGAATCTTAATACACAGAAAAAAGGAAGAGTCCAAACTGAGAAACGGGGTTTATTGAAATGCCATCTTATCAAGACTTCCTGTGCTAATGCCTGAAATCTTAACAGTGTTTCACCCTCCTTGAAAAATTGCAGGTCATCAGTAAAAGAGATAAAAAGATGGACTTATCTCCCTGTTTAATATTGCTCTTTAACAATATTCACCCTTTTTTATTAAAGTTCTTTGATGGACACGAGAAATACACCTGTAAAGATAACTATCTGCTGCCTAATATCAATGACAACATCAGTCTAATCTTATCTAGCAACTCCTGGCAATTAGTACAAGAAAGAGAGAATAAATTAGAAGCTGATTTGTATATCAGATCAACACAGCATTTCAAAACACCTTTTCTGTTTAACAAACATTTCTGCATTCTTTTATGGTATGTTGGAATCTTTAATTACAATGCCATTAATTTGTAAAAGTCATATTGTCCATCTGGGGTCCTCAAACTGTGGAAGAGTATTTGCAAAATTGGAGAACAGTATTAACACCTGTCAGAATGTAAAAGGCTGGCTCAGTCTTCAATTAAAGCACTGCCAAACATTCATTTCTTTCTTTGTCACAGGTTTTTTTTTTTTTAAGGTATAATGTAGAATCTCAGCGTTGAGGGAAAATTAAGCTTGAAACCATGGGCAAAGCCTATTAAAATAAGTAAAACACAAATGGGAAGACTGCTCAAAGTGGTGTAAAAGTTCAATCAGTAGAATGTAGAAGCAGTTTCTAGTGGTGCATTACCATGATAATAGCTTGCTGACATCAACTCAGTTCCTCACATTTGATGTTTTTTCAGGTAGTCAATATAGAAGCGTTTCTCACCATTATCACTTAAACCAAATGCCTGACAAGGGCCATATCAACGAGTTCCAGGGCAGTACAGTCAGTCACTCTAAGACAGAGTAAGACAGGTTTAAATCCTGCCGATGCCATGCATGATTAATCACCAAACTGAACTGCAGCAATTAGAAGAGACCAGGACACAGTCTGGGTGATGGTACAAAGGATGGTCTGGGAGATAGCTGGCCATCTAGGAAGATATACAGCCCCTGGCAGGGACTGCTCACATGGAGCATGAAGCAGGTGAATAAAGGAGCATCAGAGCTAAGGACTCTAGGTCCTGGGAACTGGCACTGTGCTTCATGCTTAACTTGTCTAATTAGTGAGAATTAAGAGTCTAGGGAAAAGTAAACTACGCTGGCAAAGGAAAATGTGTATTAGCAAAATTAGATGGTGTAAATTCTACTGCATGCTAGAGCTTGAAGAAATCTTTGGAGATATTTAAGACAGAGTAGAGCTTTGAGATACAACAGTACTGATATTCCCCAAAATCCTTTTTATTAGATGTTTCTGCAAAGGATGTATATTAGAAGATACTCAAAAGAGACTATGAAGCTCAAAAATTGATGTTTAGATTAATTTCTAGAAGAAAAAGGGTTGTTTTTATTTATGTCTAGACCAGAAATTTCCAGGAAATATAGTTGCATGTATTTCATAAGACATGAAGCTGAAAGTAAGCACCCAGTATCCAGTAAGTACTGACATTCATTCTATTCAGGGAGGTATTTCAGAAACTGTGCAACAAGGGGAGTGGGAAAGAAAAGGAGATACTGTGCAAGTTCTTAAGCAGCTTTATAAACCAAAACAGTCCATTTTAATTTGGGGAAAATGATGATTGCTGCATTATTCAGCAAAAATTGCTGAGCTGCTTTCTGCATTACAGAATTTCTATATTTCATGTTCTGTATAAAAGACAAAAAAAAAAAAAAGGTGAAAATTGTGTAGGTCCTAAAATCTGGACTCCAAAGCTAAAGAATTTCCTTTAAGTCACAGAATGCTTATGTCTTAGATGACCTATAAACATTCTTGCTTCATGAGTGAATGTTTAATCTAGCACAATAGTGCTCCAAAGGCAACCATTAATAGTAACATTTTGTAGCAGTTGTGAGTATGTCCCCACTGGACCTCTAAGTGAAGTCTGCATAGGGACTGTAAAGGTAGTAACCCTGCAGCTACAGCTATAATTATCAGGATTTAATGGTGTTTATGAATGACTTGCTATGAGTCAAAGGATAATAATACATCTTATTAAAAATTTATTCCAAGTTATTTTTATAAAACTTTACTCATTTACATGTCACCAATGATTGTTCTTTTAAATAAAACAATAGAACAATAAGGAACATTTAGTCTACAAGAGAAATCTTAACACAGGGTCATTACATAATGACTCAGTAAAAACAAACAAACAACTTGTAGTCTTTGTAATATAGCAATTAAAATCGTAAGCCTAAAAGTGAACACACTGAATAATAATAAAAAATGAATTAAAAATTAGCCTCTAAAGACAGACCTCCAGTGCCATATAAAAATAATGCTAAACTCAAGTTTGGTGAACACTTCCATCCATATTTAGATGCTGTTTGATTCACTAAGACAACCAACCATAGATCTTTTGAGCAGCTAATGGCTCAACATGATCCAAATGGAGCTACAGGCAGATAGCACATGCGATTAGTGGAACGTGGCTATCAGCTCATCCACAAACCTCAATAAGCTAATGTAGTACAAGATGCATTAACTAATAATTCCCAGGAAGAAAGCATTTCAAATTAAAGAAACACAAAAAAATCTTTTTTTTCTTAATAGCAATAGTTAATGATTACCCCATTGCAATATAATCAAAACGAAAAGGAACTTCATCAACTCTAAGTCAAAGATAAGGGAGGTTGAGGTGAACAATCAAAACTCTTCCAAAGTATTTTCAGTTACTGTTGCTTGTCTAGATACAACAGAGCCATAGTACCCTATTTCTTTACTATTTTCACTCCAAACTTTAGTATTTATCAGAATATTAGGAAGATTACCTAAACTCTAACAACCATAAGTAAGTAAGGATCTTTTCTTCTAATACAAGTCTGCATGTTGTGTTATACAGATGAGTGTTAAAGTCAGAACAAGATAACAAATATCAAGACTTCTATTTTGCATATACCTACCACTAATCTAATATGCATTTCTAAGGAACTTAAAACTCATAAGAAAATTAACTATATTGCTTGTTCAAAATATTCACAAATGTATTTGGTTTGTCCCCTCTATATGACCAACTTCTTAAAAAGCTGATAATGAAAGTTTGAGCCTCACACAATATGGTTAATCAAGAGGTCTGTTGTGTTTTCCTCCAGTTGTAATTGTACACCTTTCCTACCAGTTCAATGCAGCACATCAGTGATGTCATGGAGCTAAATATTTTGGATTTCATATTGGATTAAATAGGTTCAGGTATCAGTTCTGCCTTCATAGGGAATGGTGAGGACACTCCAGAAGATAAGGGATACAAGTTCAAGAAGTGGGCCCATGTGAACCCCATAAGGCTTATTAAGACCAAGGGCAAGGTCCAAGATACCCCTGGTATTAGTACAGGCCGGGGGATGAATGGATCGAGAGCAGACCTGCAGAGGAGGACTTGAGCGTGTTGGATTAGGTGGCCTTTCAAGGTCCCTTCCAACCCAAACAATTCTATGATTCTACATGGAGGAAGAGACAGCAGGTGCAGTGAGATGAGGAGTAAAACTTTCAAGGTCCCTTCCAATGCACAATAGTATGCTAGTAAAAGTAGGAACACCCATTTTTCATTGATAAATATTTAAGTGTTTATGATTGAAACACACTTTTAAAAACAGTGTTATCAGAACAGTTATCACTACTCTCTATGGGACTAACCACAGAGAACACAGGGAATTTGGTAAAAACAACTGAGTTCAAAAGTGGCAAATACCCACCTGGCTACTTGGACATCTTGGAAATTCACAGGCACTCAGCATCACTGGCCACACTTAGCAGGTGCTTTGCTCTAGACAAAGGAGGTTTGAGCCACTTTTTCCAGACAGCACTTTTTCTTACAGAACTTCAACAGTTTGCTAAACACTGTCTCATCATCATACATGAACACCTTGATCCCAGTTTGGCCCACTGCACGTTTATCTGACACGAGATGTGATGCATAGGAAAGACATACAAGAAGTCCCAGGCCAGCCTACCGTCATTTCCTCCCCTCTGCCACCCTGNTGGCCACACTTAGCAGGTGCTTTGCTCTAGACAGAGGAGGTTTGAGCCACTTCTTCCAGACAGCACTTTTTCTTACAGAACTTCAACAGTTTGCTAAACACTGTCTCATCATCATACATGAACACCTTGATCCCAGTTTGGCCCACTGCACGTTTATCTGACACGAGATGTGATGCATAAGAACATACAAGAAGTCTCAGGCCAGCCTACCGTCATTTCCTCCCCTCTGCCACCCTGTAACATCTGCAGTTAGCAGAAACAATTATGCCATTTTCCTCATTACACAGAACGGGATGAGGAGTCTGTGCTTTCTTCTTGAGACCCACAAGACCCTAAACCAGGCTCCTTAGAACCCAAAATCACCCACATTTGTGGCCTGTTGATGCAGTCTGTTTGATTAGGGGGACTGAGATGCAAAGGGATGAAAAGCAATGGTCAGTTCCTTTGGAACTGACTTCAGTTCTGCTAAGGTTTAATCCAATTTAATTGACCATATAATTAAAGATGTTATCTTTTTAGAGATTTGGGCCAACATCTTTGTTTTATATTTAAGCAAATAAGAAGTTTAGAGCCAGATTTGAAGTCAGAATTCAAAGTACAGGATTGTTTGGACTTCTTTAAGACTATTTTGCATATAAAAAATATAATTGCAGAATTTAAATAGTATACCAAGAGTTTCCTCCTAACAATGGTAATAAGAATTATGCACAAAATAAAACCACAAAGGAGAACATGTTCAGGTCCTGTTCACTGTGGCAGGATTGTTTTACTTGGTACAGCACACAGAAACCCCATCTGGAGAGTAAGATCCCAGAACAGATCTTCCCAAAGCTTGAGGACCTGATACCCTCCATTCATTTCCTCCATAAATCCTGAAACAAGCAACACTGAAATTCTGCTAGAAATGATCAGAAAGGAATTAGCTATAAAACCATTTATTTAAGGAAGATTTGAAAGTTAATATACATCTTTTACCTGTGGTTTTTCCTTGGTTAAGAAGAATACCACGAGGAGCTGTCGGATTTCTCAATTAGTATCTTCCAAGGGAGATCAGCCTGGTTCATCTAGATGGAAATGTAGAAGAAAAGTCAACAGCTGTCACAGCTACTGCATAGAGCCACTTTATTGATTAATAAGGCCACTTGAACACTGATTTTGGAAAACAAATGTGGAGCCATTCTTTCCCAGCCAACAAGGCTATAGAACACAGGTGATATGCTGGTAAAAAAATAAAACACAGAAAAACTTTTTTGACTTACTATCACATAGTATGTTAAAATGCACTAGTAAATAAACATTCTTGCAGAAAAAAATAAGTTTATTATTGATTACAATTCAATAATTGGAAGATGTATGTTCTGAAATTCACTTAAATAAGAAAAGTTATGTTATTTCAATTTAGGCAAATAGTTTTTTAAAAGAAAATACTTTAACAGTTATGGGGAAACATTTATTTCCATTTCTCAAGTTTGTCCTACTAATAATTCCTTGTCTCCACCACCTCTCACTAAATAATGTTGAAAGTAAAAGAATGAATGTTTCCCAACTTAAAGTTATTCTTCCTCCCTACTACTTCTCCACTAGAGGAGAGGAAAATAGACGAAATAGAGAGAAACACAGATAGTACCATGCTTCTTTATTTTTTATAGAACAGACGTTGCTCTTGCAACTACTACTCCTTGATTTTACCTGAGGCCAGTCACAGCCAAAAGAAACTGGGATCAGATGTCAAGCCCATCAAGGCCATCTCATCTGCCTCCAAAGCTTCTGTAATACCACAAAAGCAGGCACAAAGACCAGTGTCCTGTCCCTCCCACTAGTATCCAAGGAACAATGTTTTTCTTCCTCCTAGCTTCGTGATAAGGCCAACTTCACACCCTGAGGGGTGTCCATACAAAATCCTGTGCACACAAGCTCCCTTGTAGATATGATCTAGCCATATTATGTAATTAAAGCAAAACCAACTGTAACCAATTTTAAAAGTCTTTTCAGCTGTTACATTTTTGTGGGGAATGTAAGAAGAAAAGGAGTTACAACTGAGCCCTGTTCTTCAAGTCCAAACAAATTCTTTTTTTCTTCTAAAAGTCTAATCCATTTTAAAAGTTTTAATAAATTAAATGACCGGGAAATAACTGGTTAATGAGACAAACAAATGTAAATCAGTTTGAAAGTGAAAGTGAAAATTCTACATGAAAAAACTCTACATTTTAATTTTAATATTTTTTATTTTCCGTTTGGAATCTATCTCTAAAAATTAGAATAAAAAGGTAGAATATGAACCATTCTGTTATACGTGTGAGAAGTCCTCAGAAATCCCAGTCCGTTAGGATCACAGTTCCTTATTTGCTCACCATCACACCTCCATAGGGAAATGAAAATTCAGGAGAAACAGAGGACAGGAGCAAAGGCATTCATTCACACAGAGAACATTTTAGATTTAAATTTTAGGAAAGTGGAAATTAATTTTTATTTTATTGTGTACACAACATCTTTTCAATCTCTACTCTTTTGTGTCTCCATTTCTGCCTCCTGTTACTCTTCCTTATTCCTCTTTGAAGCTCCCATGAGTTCTAACAACAAACAGAAAATATTTTTCTGTAAGATTACTATCTTCTATAAGAAACAAATTGACACAACTGTATGGGTACAGCATGCAAATTTGCATACACATTATATACTGTTTTTTCCCTCCAGTATTTTCTACATGTTGTATAAAACAGAGTGAAACAGAATAAAGAAAATGCAAGGTATTTGTAACATATAAGTAACTTAACATTTAATAATACTTCAAGTATACATTAATTTTAAATTATCTCATATCTGTCAGAAAAGGTGGACTACCTAGATGGTTTATGGGCATAAAGTCTCCAGGGTGTGTCACAAATTCACTTGATGTCCTTAAGTAATGAATTTTCCATTTGGATATCTGATTTAGCTGAAAGATGTGTAAAATCATATGCAGACAAAGCAGGCAGGAATGGAGAGTTCCCTATTGACTATGGATCTGAACACGTTCTCATTCATTGTTTATTCTACCAAATGCATTGAAATATATTGTGCTGAAGAGACAGACACCTTGTACTCATGTTTCCATAAAGTTGTAGTCAAAAACTAGACACCAGAAGACTTTCAGAGAAAACTTTTTGAATTTCTTCATCTGTGAGCGAGCGAGCTCTGGCAGTTTAACTGCAGAGACCTGCCTGGTTTTGACAATGGGTATCCCCAAGTATTACAACAGAGGTCTTTGCTCCTGAGAAACTGCCATTTGGATTCTGTTCCAACCTTTCTAGGGTGTTACAGTGTTCATAGTTAAAACCACAGTAACCAGGGCTAGTAGTGGTTTGGTTAGTTTCTATATCAATTATTTCTGTGACCTTGCTTCTAAAATATTTTTGTGAATTTTCATAAAGTTTTCTTTGCTTTCCTTGAAATTTTCCTGAAATATTTTTTCTGCAGTTTCAATACACAAAACTATTATTTCAATTTGTCATTTGCAAATTATGAATAGTAATTATATTTTAAATATGCTTTCAAGTAATATAATTTTATAGCTCACACAGTAATAATTGTCTTATATTTTATTATATCAGACAATAGCTTTAAAAAAATCCATTTTGCTTAGATTCAGAGTTCCTTTTTCATGTTTTTCATTTCAGCTGTTGATTTGTTCTGTATTTCTCTCCTGTGTCAACTCTGGCAGCTCACTTCTCCCTTTTACATTGGGCTGTTGCACAATCCCTCTTCTATCACATGATGTCCTGTGTATTCTTCCACTAGATGACTACGTATTTTTTATGATCAGTTCAATGAAGTCATGTGAAATCACACTTGAAACTAGCCCCTCCTCATAAGTAAGGGTTTGTCTTTCAGAAGTCCTGCCAGAAGCAATGCCCCAAAGGCTGAAACTTTGGTGAAAGAAAGAAAACAGCACTGATTTCTTGAGATTTCCCCCAGACTTACAAAGTCAGGCACTCTTTTTCCTTTAACATGTCAGACATGTACTAGCTGATGGCTTTACTGTTTTGTCAGCAATTATCCATTTAATCTCCTCCTCATGAAGCCTTCTGTCCCCACCCCAAATCCTGATGTAAAATAAAAGATGTTGTTGAGCTGTGAAATCAGCCTCTGTTGCTCCCACTGTACTTGCAGCCAGGCAGGTCACAGTACCAGCAGTGCTCTGGGGAGGTATAGAGAGGGAAAAGCTGAGTCCTCCTTTTGCAGAGCTTGCAGAGCAGAGAAGCTCTCACACAAGCAATGTAATACAGATCCTAGCAGATATTATCTTGTCTGAGGACACACAGGATTAGATCTAGTCCTTCTGGAGTAGAACCTAGGCACAGCACAAGTTGTGGAGGGATGGAGTTGATAAAATGAAAAGAAGGTCCTGCTACCCTTCATGTAGCTCCTCCTGCTCTTCTTGAGCCACGAAGTAAAGCAGAAACTGATTACAAACCATGAGGGTTCTTAACCTGCCCTTGGTTATTTCAGTCCTGGAAGGTGCTCATATGCTGCTTCTCAGGAACTAGACAGCACTACAAAGCCTATGCTCAAGCAAGATGAAGACAGAGAAATTCTGAGCTCTAAGCACTCCAATCATATCATGACCTAAACCCTTTTTCAACTAAAGGGGTCCAAGCAACTTGCTGGGTTTAGAACTACTTCACACTTGTTGATGGACAGGTGCCATGGACCTCTTAATGACTTGACTGAGCTCTATCTGTCTCTATACATCTATGCATTATGTCTATTCTATGTGATGCTGTTTCATGAAAAACTCTACTGTATATATACAGTAAGGTTTTTCTTTAACACTGTCCCTGCCTCACAGATTCTGAGCTTTGTTTGAAGTGGGTTTCCTTTAAAGTTGTTCCCTTTGTGTTTTATTACACCAAATTTGTTACTATTTTGGCAGTCCTGTGTCAAAAGTATCCGAAAGAAAATTAGACGTGTCTTAATTTGAGACAAATTGGAAAGTAATGTAGGCAACAGAGTTCTGGTTTTGTCAGTCATCTTTGCTTAGAAACTCTACTTGCTCTATGACTTCATTTACTGTGCCATTAAGTTGTCTATAAAACAAGGATAATTACATTTTCTTCCTTGATAAAGTGATCTACAGTATATGCATTGGTAGTGTACAAGAGAGTTATGCATTTTTAATAATGGAGAGACCTGTAAACATTTCAAGCTTCTTAATAACTAATGTATCCAGTAATAATATAAACTTAAGACCTAAAGCTGGTAGCAGTTATAGATGTTTTTAATGTATTATTTTTAAAGTTCATCACAAAGACTCACAAGGCATTAGACGTTTCTTGCTTGCAATCAAGGAAAATACTCAGAAACATTAGAAAATTTAACCAAAATTATAAACAAAGGAAAACACAACCCATTCTGAAGGAAAAATTCCTATTACATGATTTTCTTGCGATGGAGATTTTGGGTCAACTCGTAGTTAATTTCATTTATATGAGGGTATATGTTTTTAGCCCTACAGAAAGAATAAATTAAACACTACTCATGGAAACCTTAGAGCAAGATTATAACTGAACAACAAAGATATTTTTAAAGGAATAAAATATTAAACAGATGCCAGTGTTTTCTTAGATACATAAATGGCCTGATATGGAAGACAATCAGGTAAAAGCATTGAGCTGTGAATGTTCACACAAAATGTGAAGTCATATAAATCTTGGATTGCACCACATTAGAAACTCAAATTGCAGAACAGGTCTGTTGAAAGAGCTGTTAAAGTTCAGAAATCTTTTCAGAAACTCAAGGCTGAATTGATGTAGGCTGATTTATTAATTTAATTTCAAATTATGGAAAATTCACATTTTTGAGACATTTATGGTTTGAAGAAAAAACTAAGGGAACTCACAAGTTTTCAGCAATTGTTTTAAAAACGGGTTTACATTCCAAACTCTTTTATTTCTAAGGAAATCTGATAAAATATAACTAACACATTTTTCTGGAGTAATTTCCAGACCAAATTGTAGCTGGTTTCCAGTATGGGAAACATACAGGCAGAAAGAACTGTAGCAATCCATGGCCCAAAACTCAGATGCTTATAACATTATTGTGCATATGTATTGAAAACCAAGCACTTCACAGCTCCTTTCCCTCCAATTTGACAGAGAGACATTTTGCCTGTTTCCTTTCTTTTTTGAAAGTCATGCTTATCACCCCTGAGGATTTCCTCATCCCTCCATTTGTGGATGGAGTAACATGGGATCTCTGTGGATAGAGATTTCTGAAAAAGAGAAAGGTCTGCTCATAACCCCTGAGGATTTCCTCATCCCTCCATTTGTGGATGGAGTAACATGGGATCTCTGTGGATAGAGATTTCTGAAAAAGAGAAAGGTCTGCTTAGGAAGCTCTGACTCCTTATCAAGTAGCATGCAGCAGAAATCATCTTAGAGGACTACTTAATCCTGCACTTAGGTGTTTCTCATTATCAGGCTCTCTAGTGCATGGAGTAGTAGCAATTCTACTGTTCCAGAGCTTTTGTCATTAACAACATCCCACCTCCAGCAACCTCCGTTAGTCAATAATAACAGCTTGTTTAAAAATAGCAGCATCAACATGTTTGCACTGTAATTATCTGTGCACGGCTTATTTCCCCACAAGGCTCTGGGACAGCGCGTAACCTGCTTTCTCTTGGCCTTTTCTCTCTCCCTGTCCTTTTAAAAGCTTGTATCAAGATCAGGAGAAGAGACAGACATACCTTTAGCAAATACTGGTAATGTAATTGCAAAGCTGTGACAGTCCTCAACAGTAAAATACAGCAGTCAGAAGGAGCTGTATGTTCATTAGTCAGTAAGGTATAACCACGTTTTATTGAATTGTAACCCTGTTTTTAACTTGATGGAGATGTTGTGTAGCTTTCACCTTCATATAAATCTAAGTGTTTAATTTAGTATTCAGATTTGGAATAAGAGGAGGAAATTCAGGCCAAATTCCAATTCAGCCTTTCAGCATCATCTCCTCCCTTCTCACTTCAGACTCAGATATTCGATTTTATTAGAGCATGGTTTTATAAACAAGCAGTGATATGAATGGTGGATTTTGTGAGACTGCATCTTCTCCACATGCCGCTAAGTTGCTGCCTTTATCCTGCAATCTGACAACTACTGCATTTGAGGTGGTTGCTCTTGTTTGTGAATACAGAAGGTGATTCAAAAGGCATTGCTACACAGCATAGAGACCATTTATTACACCAGCGTAATGTACTGTATCTTACTCTGTAGATTAACATAAATAATTATTGTAATACTGCACTGCAATGGAATATGCTTAAAGCTAATTGAATACAAAATGAATATACTTTTTATATTTCCCCATGAATTACAGTTAAGCCTTCTGTTTTGTGACAGAAACTTAGAACTAAAGCACAAGAAACAATTAATGTTATAATTATGTGTTCCTAAACTTATATTCAAAAGCATTGGCAAATTATTGTCAGAATATTTGCATACAAGCTGAACAATTAAGTTGTCAGCTGATTCTATTTCTTCTTTTGTTTTTTTTAACTGGTTAATTTTTTTAATCCACCTTGTTATCAGAGCCAGTCAGAAGTTTCAGCATTACTTCACTGCTTAATTTAAAATAGCATCAGTAGAGATACAGCAGCTAAAGGAGGAAGAGAAATACATTGATATTTTTAGTGTATTTCTCTTAGTCTCAGGATACCTGACAGTTCTGGAAAGTGAATTAATAGCATACATGGTAAAAGAATGGTAGACTTACTGTCAACTGAGAGCTGCAGCAAAACCTTGATTCAGTTACGCTAGAGGTAGTATTTTGATCACACTGCTATGATGTATTTTTTCCCTAGCACAGCAAACTAATAATTCTCAGTCTATTAGAAATATCATTAAAAGTTTTCTTTTTTAAATAGGAGAAAACATTTGACCTAAAAGGGTAAATACTTTGATTCTCGTAAATAGAAGGTGAATTTCCCAGTGTTAGAAAAAAATTAATAGTACAGCTTATTTCATAAGAATCCTCTGAAAACAGGATCCCAATTTCATGCAGACACTGAGTGTCAAATTGAGATATGTCACACATGAAAATTCAAGTCCATTTCTCATCTAGTTTTACTTCTGCTCTGGCCCTGATATTAGCAGATTTGATGTCTGCAAGAGGCAAAAATAATAATAATAATTTAATTTGGGGAATCCATTGAAAAAACACACTGTTTTTTTCTTTTTATTTTTTTAACCTTAAATTAAGTAATTGGATCTTCGAAAAAGCTATATTTAGATTTTTTTTAATTGACCCATTATTTTGCTTGCTTTCACTGCCAGAACCCCCTACTGCAAACAAGGATAAGGATGCTACCTGGACTTCATTTGATGAATAGTTTTAATTAAAATATTCTGTACCATAAGTATTTTAATGTTACAGACAAACCAAAGGTATGCAGTAATAAATTAAATTATACATTTAAATAATCTATAAACATGCTATAAAATCGACATGATATTTTTAAGATAGGGAATGAGACATGGATTGCTAATTATGACAATTAAATATCATGAGTAAAAATAAATGACAGTCAATATCCTAGAACCATTTTGTAAAAAGAAAAAAGGGAGGAAATATAATATCATTTAGATGTCTATAAAAGTGAAAAATTATTAGCAAGTTAGAGTCCTGATTTTTCTATTGTAATAAAATGATAAGCAGTAGAACATTATACTTTTCATCACTGCTAGCCATAAATACTGTACATATACTGTACTGGCACAATCCATTATGGGGTTCTTCTATTTGGGTCTATTATGTTCAGGATAATAACATTTTTAATTTTTACTAATAAAATTTCCAGGGTTTCTGCTCACACGGAGTCTGATCTAGAAGCTAGTGAGAGTACTGGAGGCTTTTTCTTTGCATTTAATTAATTTTGGAGCAGCCCCTACTTCAAAAAACACCAGACCAACAACAAGCCAACAAAGCAAGAAACAGATGCAAGTTGCAGCAGCATAGCAGTTATGTCTGCACAGGCAGGGCCTCAGCCCCATGGACTCTTCTCCTGCATGAAAAAGCATCCCATGGGTTTCATCCTATTAGAAGGGTATCTGGACCAAGAATTAGCTTACATGTCCTAAGACACCCACCTGAAATTCTTCTAATAATTACTTCACATCATAAGAACATTTAAGGCCAGCCAAAAGACACTGCTGCTTTGTCTGCAGTGTTGTGTTAGGGGGTAGTAAATGTGTAAATTGGTTGAAAACCCATTAAATTACTGTCTCAAAATTGTTTTAATGGTATTAATGTCATGGCAAAGATACAAATTTACAGTACATCCTCACAACCATTTATCAAAATGGTTAAAGCAAAAAAGTGAAGATAGGACTTTCTCTTCGTCACGGAGATTTGGGCTAACATTCATTATTGTGTTCATATTAAAAATCTACTCCATGTCTTTCAATCACATATTTTCCTCCTAATTAAGGCATATTCCCTTTTTTTTTTTTTTTTGCTAATTAGGTATTCTTTGTTGCACAATGTTTGCTCTAATCTTTTGGAATCTCTCAATATCCAGTCATTGCCTTCATTACTGGCTCCCCTAGAATCCAACCAAAGCATGTTATTTTTTCTGCTAATTATATCCTCATTTACAGATTGTTGCTTTCTCCAATTGGCTCTTTAAACCAGTTGCTATGACTTCATTAGCAATGTCTCCTGACCCTGTTATTTCTTGTGACAGGATTTGCTCCACTTGTCCTGTAGCACTGTATCCCAGGGTCAGTCCTCTCCTGGGTTGGAATAGTGTCAAACACGAAAGGTTTAGGGCAGAGAAAATCACTGCTGAAGTTGCTAATTACCACATGCAGCAATGGTACAAATTAAGGCTTCTAGCAGTTTAGGAGAAAAAAAAAATAGTGCTTTAAAGGTGTCATTAACAGGTTAGTTTCATTTATAAATGTGCTTGAGAAAAAAAGAAGTAATAATTTAGTGTGTTTTTGCTTTTACAATTTCTCCATCAAATAAGTGTTTTTAAATCATGTGGGATTTCTTATGCTATATGGCAATAAAATTGCTGTATAAAGCATTATTGAGCTAGATGATTTTAGTAGGCAAGTTTCTAAACTGATTCCTGTTTTACCTTGAATTTCAGAATCTCATAGTGTATTATGATTTGATTTATAACTTGTCCAGTAGAAATAGTGGTCCCCCTTAAAACAAGAAGAAATAAATTTCCAGGCATTTTTCTCAAAAATATTTTAAGGGATTACACACAAACAGCATATTATATAGAAAATTAAAATATATGAAACCACAGTGAGAATGATATGAGATTACAATTTTCACGGGGTGCAAACTGCACATTGTGCTAATCGTGTTCCCCACTTTTAGTCTCTCACAAATCTGAATAATCCATTCCCAGAACCAGAGATTCAAGCATACAGCAGAGTTTAACACAAGTTAGTTAATATGAAAAACGCTGTATCTAGTTGTTTGCAAAATTACTTTTGTTGATTAAAAGGCTCTTCAGAACTTCCGGCTGGTGAAAGGGTTTTAAATTGTCTAATGCTGATTGTGATTGCTATGCAGAAAAAAGGCAACGCGAAGCAAACCATTATATCACTGAATCTTTGTTAAGCAGGCCTTGAAAGTGCTTGACAGCATAATTAATCTTGTGATATGAACAAAGAAACCAACTCAATAGTATTGAAGATGCTTATTAAAAATACTAAATACCTTTTTCCACTTAAAAAACCTTTTGAAATACTGTGGAAAGTGCCGTTGCCTTTTTTGTTTTTGCAGTATTTTAGTCTAAAATTGATACAAGGGACACATAGCATGAGGAAAGGAATAAACTGGATGGCAATAGAAATTAGTTTGAAAAACAATGCTCCCTGATTTGGGGTGTCAGCTAAGCAACCTCCAAGCATTACGAAAGCCCCCTGCATGCACACGTATACACACACACAGTGTCCACTGCTCTTAGCTTCAAAAGTTATTTAAAATAATGACTGGTTGTCAGTCATATTACATTAACAAAATAAATCTTAATAAAATCATTTCTATTTAAATGGATAACATCAATTTTAATTGTTGTTTCCCCCTTGTGTGGTGACTTTATTGTATGATGCCACACCAGAGGAAATCATCCATGCCGATTCCCTGATAGAGTGGGGTGTGTTTGTGGAACAAGCTATTCACAAATATACTGAGAGAACCCACAGAAATATATGGATATTATGCTGTGACAGTGGCTGGAAGCAACTGTATCCACAGCTTCTAACGTACATGTTTGCAGTGCACAGAGGCAGAGTGAACTCAGCTGTGCAAAGGGAAGATACTGACCTTCAGCAGAATGTACAGTTTCCTTTGAAAATTGTTGAAAAATAACAATCATGGAAACTAATGTTTTGAAAAAACACCACAGTTTTGATGCTCTTCAATTAATTAAGAGCATGATACTGCAGCAAATGTTAACATCAGCTATTTTAGGGCAAACGTATCTGTTTAATTCTGTAAAGCATGATTATTCAACTAGGACTCAATCCTGCCAGACAGACAGTTAAAACTAGAAAAAAGCCATCACTTACAGCCCAACAAACCTGACCATTTTCAAGATAGGTCAAAGTAAGGTAAGGGACTGGCCCCACAGGCTGGCTGACCAGGGGGTGTGCCTTACATATACCATGAGCCAGCTAAGGAGCCAGTCTGGGAGCATCTCAGTTTTATGGAAGATGGCATCTCTAGTTTTGGTCTTCACAGCCCCCTGACCCCGCTAAACACATTGTTCTTCCTTTCTGTTAAGGTCAACTGTTCTGTCCAGCCAGATAAAAGACTGCAGAGTGGGGCAGATGGAATATAATGAAATAACCAAAGCAGCAGCTCAGTACTTCCTTTCAAGTATATAATTTTAAGCACTGTATATTGGCTGTGCCTGCTCTTTACCCTGCCAATCTAATTTTTCTTTCCTGACTACTGAGCACTGAAAGATTTTTCTCTGAGCTACTATGTTTCATCGTGTTATGAAAAGAACCATACTGTACGGTCCTGTATTATGCAAAAGCCGCCACACATAGACAAATATGCAGCCCTAACACTATTTTAAGACAGTACAATGTTTGGAGAGGACACTGTCTTATGTTACACTGAAATTACATGTAGCACAGTACAGCCCTGCTTTTGATCAAGGGCTGCAGATGTTAATTTAAACAGAGCCTACCTGCCTTGGTAGTCAGCAAGCAGCAAAGCTCAGTGCGTCAAGCCCATGGGCAGGACGTGGTGAATCACAGCCTTCTTTTAAACATTCCAGATGTTTGTGGTTGCAGTCCTCCATGGAAATACAAAACCTATTGATTAAAACATAGGCTGATCTGGACATTAACAAACCTTACTTTGTCTTACCTTCAGGTTTTTAAATACCCTCCAGTGACAGTAAAAGCAGGTTATGTTTCCTCTTAGTAACAGTGAATCAACTCGGGTTGATTGTCCTTGCTCAGGCAGGCTTCCTGTGACATATGGCAATCTTGCCTGAGCACAGACAGTGTAGGAGGCTCTGATGGCAATAGTTACTGCAATTAGCAAACCACACTACCATATTCGTGTTTTACTTTACAGTTCCGATTCTAAACACTGGTTCTTTTCTGGAATCCTCTATGTACAGAACTCCCATTAATTAAAATCAAATGGCAAGAAATATATAAAAAAATCAATGGTAGAATATGACTCATGTTATTTAATTAATGGGTAATTCCTCACACCAACATGATGAGAAAGCTTGAACTTGACCTTTAGGATTAAAAAATTCACCGTGTGAGAAAATTTGCTTTTTCCTAATCACATTTCTCCCCAACAGATTTTACAAACACACGTAAAATCTGTTGGCAAAGTGTCTAAGTACATACAATCCCTAAAACTGTAAGTAAGATCCTAGTGCTATGCACATCAACTTGGATAACAGCATGAACAGAAAATACCTAAGGGTACATAGATCAATGTTAGAATATACAAAACAGTTTTATCATAGGCCCTTGAGGCAATGACTGCAACAGCCCACCAGCTATACCTTTCTCTCTTTCTGTCTTTCTTCAGTCATTCATTTGAAAATTACCACACAAGTATCATTTGTTGAGCAATGTTAAGTGTTGAGGCACACGGAGACAAAGTCTGTATTTCATAATAAGTCAGCAATATGGATTTTGGCCTTAAGGGTACATTCATTCAAACATGAGAATAGCAGTAAGAAAGCCCATGAGCAAATTCTTGCAACCTTACAAAAGGAGATGTTCATTCAGGGGTGAACACTTTATTTCAAGTTTAATAAATTTCATTTTCAAAGAATTGCCAACTCACACAAATTTGTCACTAATCGGAGACTTTTTTTTTTGTGTCTTTCTTTCTGCTCACAATACTCAGAGAAGGCACTCAGTTCCTCACTGTCAGTTAAAATGGTTTCTTTCAGCTCCTGCAATTTTTCCTCAATTTAGATAGATACTTCCTCCCTGTTCTTGATGGAAGCTGTAAAAAGTGCTGCATCTACATTGTCCTAACATACCAAAGGAAAAAATCCCTAGGCAGTCCATATTGTTTGGTAATAGAGGTCTGAGGCATCACAAATGCTGGAAGGATCATTTGGAATCCTCAAGGCAGCCTAGAAATCCTTAGATGCTGTCTGATAGACTGGCTGTGGAGCTCCATGTTCAAAATTATCTGAGGCTTACAAGACAACAAATGTTTGGTCCATAACATTTCCTGATGATATACCTCTATGGCCCACCCAAAGTCATTCCTTTTTACTTCAAAACCCATTTGTAACGGGGCAGGATATGGAGATGGCCTTTTTTTCAGTGTTGTATACATTTCTTCCACTGCCATGCATAAACAGATTTGCTGGGAGGGAGCAGTCAAGGCAACTGAAAGCTAAGGACAGCAACCAAACATCACACTGGACTCCACCAGATCCTTTCTCAACTTTATAGGCCTTCCTAAGCCTGAACAGCAGCTCCAACTGTAGAGTGACTAACTTCTGGATCCCATCTAGATCTTACCTTGTCCACTGCTCTGTCTGGCCTGAACTTACCATGCCTACCTGCTTGACTCCTAGCAAAGGTGGTCTTTTTAGCATCATCTAAAAAGTGGGAATAGACTACATCAGTGAGGAACAAGACATACCAGATGCACAGAGGGATCATACTAAGATATTCTTAAAACTGAGCCCAGGCACCTGTTTGTGCCCTCCACCTTACCCCACAGGCCTTAGGATTTAGTCACAACACAAGGCTCAGCACTGCATTCTCTACTCAGAGAGCTGTGGTTGACACAGGGAACTGTCAAGCAACTGCCATAGGAGAACATGCCCTCCAGCTCAGCAAGGAGTAACAACCTTAGCATATTTTCTCTGCAAGGTCTGTGCAAGCCCAACCACTGGGAATCCCAGAGGACATCAAGATTTTTTTCTGCCATTGCAGCACATTCATCAACAGAAGGCATAACTGAATGCTAAGGACTGCCTTGCTACCCCAAAGAAGTCCCAAGATCATTTCAACCATACATGGATAAGCAGTTCGCCAGAGACTTCATGGCCCCAAGAGGAACATCTGACCTTGGTCATCTGCCACCACTAGAAATATGAGGAGACAAAGGACCTGTGGCAGCATGTGTTTCCAGACAAACACAGAGAACACAGCAAACACTCCATCAGGTCACTAAGAGGTCCTTGCTGTCATCCTGTGGATGAACCTTCCTGGTTGAACACACCTGATACAATCTGCTGAACACACAGGGAATAGACATTCATTTTCACCTTTTAACCTGCTTTTTTTTAGTGTCAGCATCTCCAGAACTGGAGAATCATGGTAGATAAACAGCCCTGGGTGGACAGTAGGCATCCCTGGCTAATCAGAGGAGCTTCTCACTGCTGGGACTGGAAAAGGTGCCAGAAATTACAGCTGAGGGCCAAAAGACAGTTTTAATTTTCCTTGAATCTGAATTTTCTTACATCTTGCAAGGAAAGATTTAGTCCATATTCCTTGGCAGATTTTACCACTGCATTCCTTTTAAGGATCTCTTGTATGGACAACCCAGAGGTAGGATTCTTCATCCAGATATGAGGGGCAGAGGGACAAGGCCTCTCAATTTTGTCTACAGTTTTTTCCACCAATACAAGTTGATGTGACAGGAGCACCCTCTGTTTCTCAGGTACCTTGAAATAGAAAATGTCCAGAATACTTTGTGTTTATGATTATCATTTGGTGCAGAATACTTCAAGAGAAGGATTGTAAGAGGATCAATGGATGTATTAAACCTGAGAAGACCTGAAACATTACAGATGACTCACCCAATGTCTCTGTAACAAGCCTGTGCCCAGTCTGAGCTGGGCACTGTAAACAAAAGGGGCTGCATGAAAACAGTATCTAGCTGTGCATTTTTACTGCTGTGTGCTGACTCCATAAACTGGGTGCTCTGTCTATTCTGACTACATTTTGACTAGTGTGGGCTGGATTGTATGTAGATGCTTCCTGCTCTTTGTTGGGAAGGATTTTTATTTGGTTAGTTTTTCGGGTTTGTTTTGTTTGTTTCTGTTAAATCATGCTAATGGGACAGGCTGTCCTTGGAAGGCCAGTAAACACAGGCCTTCATGTTCATTAGCAGATTCTCACTGCGAGGCCAGTGCAGTTCCTTTACACTCAACAATAAGAAGTCTTTTACGTTTAGGCCAAGCATTTCTTTGGTTAACACCAGCTTATTTCTCAAAGTCCTTAGCTCCATCATTCCCTTTCTCTAAAAGCTGAAGAGCAAGGCCACCTAACCATTCTCTGTTCCTGGAAAGAGGGACGTCAGTGCATCCCATTGCAAAGCCAGAAGTTTTTCATAAACAAAAGAATAGTTTTCAGTCAGTCACTTAGAGAGTGAAAATAAGGACAGGCAACCAGTGACAGTATCTCCAGCATCAGAGGAGTCACAGGAAAGGACAGAAAGCTCCATTAAATTTCCTCTGCTCAAGGCTTAATTTTTTTTTTAATGAAGGGAAATAGCATATTTAATCTTATGCTTCCTTATGCTACCTCATGGCATACCTCATCTCATGCTACCTTTCTTGGAACAAAAGCTACAGTGGTAGCACCATAAGCAGAGGAAGGTTGGATCAGAATGGCTATGCAGAAGTTGTGCTGTATGACACAACAGGAGCACTTGTCCAGTAACGGCATGTTCCAGCCTGTATGACCTCTTCACAGAAAGAATGAATGGCAGCAAAGATGGGGAGAAATTGTTTAAAACCCAAAGGGTAGAGGGCTGAAAAGGCTAAGGAAAGAGGAATCCAGTATTTTATGGCTGAAGGGGTTTAAGGCCATAGAACTGGAGGATCAGGAGTCCAAATCAGGCACGGGGCCTTCTGAACAGAAAAAGGGGTGGAAAATGGTATATGGAAAATAGGGGCCATTAAGAACAGGAACAAAAACATAAGCATAGGTAGAAATTTGGTAGAGTGCTGCAAGAGAAACAGAGGTAAAGTGAGAGGCAAAAAACCCCAGTAATTCTAAAGATGAAAACTGGATGAAATTATTGCCTCTGTTAACTGC
Organism: Heliornis fulica; assembly: GCA_013399135.1. NCBI lineage: Eukaryota > Metazoa > Chordata > Aves > Gruiformes > Heliornithidae > Heliornis > Heliornis fulica. Next base: position 123,498 of record VXBZ01007980.1, on the reverse strand, counting down.
CCAATCTTCCCTGTCTCCCTAATCCCTTTTGGATTCATTGTCCTATGTGACACAGGATAATTAGAGATAATTATATCCCTACAGATTTCATTAAAATTAGCAATATGGAGAAGGACCTATACAGCATCCCTACTATATGTTGAAAAGGCAAATACTATGCTACCTTCCATTTAGCAGAAGACAGCTGGCCAGTCTGCATGTGTCCAACTCCTGTCTACTGACAGCGTCGCCATCTCTTGCCCAGCCATGGTGGGGCTAACACAGAGGATAAAGGATGCATGCCTTTGAGGGCTGACTTAATTTGTTCTGTTGCTCATGAATACATTGTAATGGACTTTATAAATCTGAAGACTTTTAAGGAAATGAGTTGAGAGATCTACTTCACGTGCAAGCGTGAAAAAAAATAATGAGGCAGAGCTCTTTTGTCTGCCCACCAGAATTCTAATTATTCTATCTGCTTTTTAAGTTTACTGTTGTAGACTAGACATTATTAAAGGGAATTTACTTTTGATTAAGATGAGAATGAGAGAACATACTCTCAATGGTTTATGTGCTTCCAAAATTTGACAGTGTACAAATTTACTGGTTTTCATGAAAGTTCAGTGTAACAATTCTAGGATTCAACATAATAGCATGAAGTTTTACTTAGAAATTATCTAATTGATCAATTCATTACAAAACTTGAAGAAAAAGTTAAATTCCTTAACATTCTTTGCTTTCCCCCCATGTAATAAAATCTTGCTGGTGTCTAAAAATTACACATAAAAATATATCTAGGCAGTCTGAAAGCAGTCTTGCATAAGAAGCTAAAATAAACTGCCCATGATTAATAGTACAAAACCACATGCAAAGACAGGAGACAGTTTTGCTACTCAAAAATATGCCATTTTCAGTGACAATGTGTGTAGAGTTTGTATATTATCAGAAGTAAAGGAATTGAGAGTTTTTTTCAAGATCACTATGTACAGACTTATATTTACATTGGAATATCTTTCAGACACCGGTAATAATATCTTCATTGTTTCACTAAAAGATCTGGTTCATTTTGTGCACACCAAGATAACCATAGGTCAAGTAGGTTGTGAAATCAAGTTAGAAATTCTCAAGAATTCTCTCTCGATATGTAGTAGCACAGTCAGTATAGACGACAGACAACCCTGCAGGGGGGCAGGAAACCCAGACTTAGCTGTGATGTGATGTCTATCTCATGCACAGACATACTGTGTTCTGAGTTAATATAAGTAAAATGAACAGTGTGGAACATGCATTGCAGATAGATCATTTGCTCAGCAAAGTTTCTTGGCACTCATGAGCATAGGTAGGAGCCATTCAGCATGGTTCAGATGTAAAAGAGGAAATTAAGGAAAAAAATTGGTACATCCATAATGCAAATTCAGAAATTATCTAGCTTTTCTGGACAGCTGAGTTTTTCAAAATGCAAATTAGCAATGCACAGAGCGATTATAAATTTAGAAGATAGTGATAGACATTCATAGATATTTTAAAAGGAAGGAAGGGCTCATCAGAAATCAGTATCACAACACAGAGGCCCTCCCACTTGAAACTAACTGGCTGGTGAACAGTTCAAGAGAAATCAAGAGGCTTACACCAGAAACATAAACCATAGATCTCAGCTGTTAACAGAAGAAATGATCCTCCCAGGTAACTGTCTGCACTCTCTCACTTGAAATACATCTCCACTGGTAGAGCAACAGATTGAGTTTGATGGATATTCTTCTTGCATTCTGAGGTGTGAAGAAAAGGCCTGAACTGTGCATATGCTATAGAAGACAGTTTTCGCTATTACTTCTGGTGGCTCATTGTAACTGTTACTGCTTTGTTCACAACCTTTGCACTCCATGATGTCTCTTGAAAATACAGCATTTATTTCACTGGTTGCCTTCAATTAAAGTGGCATTTCTGCTCCAGAGTATAATCTGTAAAATGACATCTGACTCAGTTTTCCTGTGACTCCCAATCGAGTGTGTTCATTTTATGCATGTAACTGTGCATGCCAGCTATTTGGGGACACCCTGATAGTCAAGCTGCTTCTTTCCTTCATCCTGTCTTTATGAATATGCCCTTAACAAACTATTATCCTTGGGCTGCTTCAGTGTAACTGCTTACACTTATCTGTGCAAAGATATAAAGATGCAAAGAATGGATATACACCCTCTCACCTTAGTTATTTTCTATCTGCTCTTAAACAGGAATATGAATTGGTTTAATTTTTTATTATTTTTAAAAAATAAAACAAATAATTATGCATAAACATGCATGTCTAGAGGAAAGGCCTGATGAAACAGTGTTTGTATGACAGATTTTTTTTTTAAATTTACTTTAAAGTCACAAAGAATCATGTAGTTTGTACTTTTTTTTTAATCTGACTTCTATAAATAGTTGAAACACAGCAATAGTCCCTCATACTGCAGATAGGAACAACTGCCAGCACTCTTTGGTATAAGGAATTTGAAAATAACTTAAAGCAGAGAAAATGAATTAAAACTTGATGTGGTCACATCTGTACCAAAGGCAGATTTGATCTTAAGTCCTCTAGAACATCTTTTTCTTTCTGAATTTTTTTCCCTGAGCAAATAGCATTTCTGAAGAAAATCCTATCTAACCAGCACTGATACTTATCCTCACATTAATCAGTTGTCAAGAGATCATCCCACTTGGATGGCATGATAAATACATCTTAGAACGAACAAAATCCAGTAGGAGTTGGAAAGGACAGCTTGTACATTTCTGATGTGCTTTCCAACACAAGCATAGAGAGTCTTTATGGAACTGTTCAAGAAAGACAGTGTTAGAATTCCTCAAAACCTAAACATACTGACTTTATTTTCTAGATCAAACAGGGGGTTATAGAGCCAGTTTAAGGGTCAGATGATCTTGAGAGAATTAGAATAGTAAGTCTATTTTACCTTCATATTTAAGGCCTCATAAAAGGCATTCAGTAGGAATGAAGAATACTCATCCCATCAAAAAGGAATTCTTAGCAGAAATAATAAAAATGAGTCAGTAAAATTCAGGAGACACAGTACATACTACAGATACCTAGTACTCTTACAATGTAAATGAAAATTTAAAGATTTAAGAATAAAGTATTCAGTCCTCCAGTCTTTCTAAAGTCCTGTCACCACACAGCTTTTAGGGATAATGTGTAAGATTTGTATTTTTTAAGTCTGAATCTAGACTTGGGTATTTGACACCCATGTACTCCATGCCAACCCACAGTAAATCTCTTTAACCTCATGGATCAGTAATTTTTTTCCTGTTTCTTACACACACATTTTTATGTCTCTCCTCCTACAATTTCCTTTAGAGGTGAGCAAGACAAAACTGGCTGCCTGGATAGTGTTCAATGTATATTGAGATTCTAATCATTCCGTTAAGCACAGGTCCATATATCTACCATACAACGCTCTTCCGGGTGCTCTTGTATTTCTTTCCCATACAGCAATTAAAGCAGCTTTGGAAATAGCTTGTCACATATTTATCTTGAACGGGTTACATTCTAATAGAGGTCAGCTGCAGCCATGAATTTTATGCCCGCTGTATGAAACCACAATATCAGTCCATATATGCTGGGTAAAACACTCTAACTCCAAGTCTGAACAGATGGCTGATTCACTGTGTATATAGACTCTTCATGGCCAACGTTTTAAGCATTGCGACTCGCCACTAATAAGACACTGGCACTGCTGTAGAAGAACATGATGTTCTTCCATATTTCAAAACAACATTTTCCACAGTGAAAAATACCAGTAAACAGTTTCTGAGATGTCCGAAAAGAGTATCAGCTGATTCAGAGGACTCAGCAACAGCAGCGCAGGATTTTGTTGTTATCATTCCCATAAGGAGTTTAATTATACAGTTTTGTCTTTGCAATTAGAGGTAGCATTTCCTATTGAACCACTATTACAGTATTGACAACACAGGTGTCCAGCTTATTCTTTTGCTCTGATCAAGAAAATTACTTCATATTTCTACTCTGAAGTAATGTTTCAGGAAGATATCAGTGGATTGATGCTGCTGTGGACATGCTGCTAACACCTGGCATTTCACTTTGTAACATAATACCATTGCTCCAAAAGCAGTATTTGCCATTGTTTTTCTTAGATTATTTAAGATTAAGGATTTTTTAAAAGTTTCAACTACTATTATTTGCTGTTAGATAGTATTTTAGAGCAGAATTCCTCTGCCCATGTACAGATGAAGCTATCTGCACCTGAGCTACTTGTGAGGGCTTCTTTTGTAGTCAGTGGAGAGAAACAGGCACTTTTAGAGTGCAATTGATCTTCTCTTAAGATTGACAGCTACACTGTAGACATCTAAAGTTGGATGAGATTAATAGTGTCCCCAACATTTGTTAAATTATGCAAGATTATATATAAATAGAAGACAAAGTCTCTTCCCTAAAGAGCTTTCATCTTCAGTCAATACATTTCCAGAACTGAGCATCTAAATTGCCTGTCTTTGTCAAGTGCCGCCCTTTGATGTTATTCCATAAGGTGCTTTCTGGTTTTCCTGGACAACACTCTGACTGGAGCACTCACTTGAGAAAGCAGTATATTCAGGACAGCAAGCAGAATTACCAACAGAATCTCTGAGAGCTGTTTTTCTAGAATTGTGATAGGCAACTTTTCAAAAAACTTTTTTATTTATCTTTTTAGAAGTGAGTTGTACTTTGTCAATTTTTACTGACAAGTTGGAAAGCCAAGTACTTCAAAGTAGAATGAAGAACAGCACTTGCCTGCAAGAGCCTCCTCTTCCCACGTATGCTGATTCCTCTGGGAGACAGCAAAGTGAATTAGTGGCTCCTCCTCTTCACTTCTCTGTGACATACATGCACATACACAAGCACAGAGATATAAGGGAACTAGCCTTGAATCCATAGGCAACATATAGACCTGTACTCAAATTAAAGCTGAATGTTATAATTTAATTTTTTTTCAAGAAAACTCTTATTAACAAAATTATAACTCACAGGGAGGGCATAATTTTACTTTTCTAAGGCAACAGTTTGATTTAGAAAAGAACAAGAACAGCAACTACGTAAACATGGAACACAAATAAAACATTGGAAACCTAAGGTCTTTGGTACCTTGTTTTGCTGTAAGAAAAGGAAAAGCAAGCTCTGAGGATGTAAAACTATCAAACATGCACAACCTAGTTTCTAAGACAAAAACGTATTTTATGTATTGCTCAAGATACCAAAGTGAAGTGAAAGATAAACTCTGAAGTGCTCTACATTGCTAAAAAAGGTATGAATATGTGAGATATTTACCTTGGATTTTAGCTAAACAAACACTAAAATACAGCCATTCATGTCCATATTTCAATGGAGTGCATGGAGGAATTGCTATAATAAAGGACACTAACAGGTGAGATGTAGGACTCATTACTATGTAAGGGATGGAGACAGGGTGACAGGGCAACTTTTCCAGATTCAGTTACAAAAAACAAATCTGAAGTTTTGCTTATATAATTTTAAATGATCAAGTGGATTGAAACAGAAAAATGTCACAACAGTATGCAAGTACTCTGGTAAGGTTTCTAGTACACCATTCCCATTAAAACATTTAAAACAACACCAGATATAGCTATCCCTTTAGAAACCACTGTATCTTTTTACAACACTTATTTTTCCCTTCTCATACTACTCCCATTCTCACTTCAATAAACCAAAGCACAAATTACTTCAGAAGTTTTTTTATAAAATTCCAAATTATTAAAATAACAATAACAGTGGTGAAAGACACCTTTTTTTTCCCAGAAAAAAACTTCCTTTCTGATAGGCTTCTGAACCAGACTGGCAGCTTCCAAATCTACAGCAGATTGACATCTAACCTGTGGGGGAGATAAATAACGAAATAAACCTGCTCACAGATAAAGGAACCACTTTGTCCAGACACATATCAGGTTTGTCAATTGGACCCTAGAAGAAGTTGAAAGTAGATTGTTCTACTGAATATGAGGTACCAGAACTAAACCACCAAACTCAATGGTTAAAGCATCCATAGTAACAATAGCAGGATAACGTGTGTATTTACACTTGTCAGGTAAATGAGTTAAAGCAAAGCTCTGGGATTTTTAAAGAATTTTTCCTACCTCTTATATTCTGTCACTGGGTGACTAGTCTAAAGAGAACATTCTTGCTCAACACATAGAATGTCTTCAGTGCATATTTAACTATTCAAATGTAGCTAACACACTATTTTTACTAAAATATAAAGCAAAACAAGATCTCAGTCACAGCCACCAAATATTTTTTAATGTATTCCTTGTGCTACTTCTGAATATTAATAAAAATTAATAATTAATTTTGCCTTTGGCATTGCAAGATATACTAGTTTTAATTAGTGTACTGTACTCCTATACAATTAAAAAATAATTGATGTCCACACTTATTGGCGGTCTCTGTGATCTCTTTTCCTGTTGTTGTCAACAAATGCCTCAAAAAACAAGTTCAAGAATGTTTTGCTGTCCACTTGATTTACACACCAAAAGTAACAGACAAATCTTTTATGATGAAACAGAACAGTTTTCTGTTTAAATTATACCCAAGTATATTAACTAGAAAGAGAAAATTAAAAGCTGATGGTTCGAAGAAATAATAGGAGAACTATCAAAATGTTTAGTCTATCAACAAATTTGCCTGGAATGTATCAGTGGATGACAGAGTATTTCAACTTAAACACAGAGGCCATCTTGTATTTGTTACGTCAATCCTACTGAGCATTTAATGCTAACGTCCCCCTTGATCAGTTTCAGTTATTTAAATTCAGTATATCATGTTACTGTTTTTCTACATCATATTAATTGTACCATGAACTACTTCATTATATAACACTACAGTCTCTCTCATGTTGAAAGAATGAGTCAAAGAATTAAAGTGTAAATTCCCATGGGGAAAAAACCTAACTTCCCTTCAATGTATTTGCATCAGAAATCTTGAATAAATATAAGGGTGTTTTTTTTTATAGCTACTGAAACAAAGACATTGACTCCCAGATGTAAATTCTCTAGCACAGTTACAAAACAGAATTAAAAAATCATATGTAAAAGAAGAACCCAAACCAACTACAATTTATCTAATCCAGAAGTTCTAATAACTTGAATCTAGGTCAGAAAATGTGACCAGAAGTGTCATTTTGGGGCATGACAAAAAGCCAACTAATAATCACTGACCTTATTTTTTCAGTATCACAGTGCCACACACCTCAGAGTTAGAAATGAACAAGGGCTAGATAAATGAATAAACTGAAAAGCAAAAATTTTTAATAGTCAACATTAGCATAAAAATGCTTCTTTTATTTTTTTCACCTAAACCACATGTTTGTAGAGAACACAAAAAAATCAGCAAATCAGATAATTGATTAATTATTTATTTTATAATGATTAATGATCTCTATGGTCATTTTAACTAAAACCGGATAGTAATTCAAGCACTGAAAATAAATGGTATTGAAATAAATACCACTGAAGAACTGAGAGTATTACAAAGTACATTCTTATTTCTGAGGATTCTTCAAAGTTATTTCTCAGCAACTTTTCTGTCACCATAGTTTCCTCTTGCCTCATCCTCAGTTCAGGGCCGACAAAGTAATAAATGTAATCCAAGACAACTAGCACAGAAGGTCTCAGTACCCCAGCCAGAGGTGTACTGGGAGATCTGGATATAAACCCCTTCTCTCCTCCTCATCATATATTTCTTCCCAACCCTCCCATAGACACAGTCCTGAACAGGATGCTATTCCCTTTTATTTATGTGAATTCTCATGACATGTCATGCACCACATTCAGAGCAATCACTGACAGATAGTTAAAGTTTCTAACGGGCTACAGGGGAAACCATTTTCCACCAACTGTTCTCCTACATGCCAGGGTAAGATATATCTTGTGGACTAAATCTCTTCCCACTTGTATCCTGCCAAAAAGTGTGGGTTTTGTTTTTTAAACGAGGCTTGAATGAAATTCCACCAGCTATTCCTGAGCTATGGCAGAATAACTATTCCAGCATAAAAAAAAAAAAAATTAAATAATCTAACCACAGATAACTGAACTTGTCTCAAACATGAGTTTTCTGGAAACATGAAAGGGGAATAGACTTTAGTATAACAGCAAAGTTATTTAGTTTGTGCTATCTTCATTGAATCAAAACCAGTTAAAGACCACTTGAAACCATAAGGTATGTCAGTGTCTTAGAAAAATAATTTTAGATCAGCTGGGATGCTTTAACCATAGATGTCTTCTTCATGGATGGATGAATACACCCGTTAGCTTGCCTAGTTTACAAACTATGTGTGCAGAAAGCTGTCAGAACTCAGAAGTTATTCCAAAATATCTATCATCACTTTTTAATTTGTGCTATGTCTTTTCAGTATAAAAACAAAATTATCTTTAAAAAAGTCAAAAGCAATAGTGTTTTAGCCACATTGTAGTTTTATATTTTTGAGATGTTTTATTCTGTTGCTTTTGGTTTTGAATGCTCTATCAGTGCAAGCACTGAGGAGTGAGAGATTTCATATTTAATTTGCTTTAGATAATGAACATAAATAGACTATATATGTTTTCACCTAGGCATGGTAAGAACTGCAGCACATTTCCCTTAAGCACCACACACTTTGAAAATCTAAGTATTTTATGTGCTACTAGATTGAGTTTAAGCTTTGAACAACTGAGAGAAAATGAGGAAAATTTTAGCCAGGCCACAGTAAACCCACACTTTGTTGGTGTTAGTACTTGATGCATACAAGGGTATTGTATGTATATGACTGGCATTCCAGTCATCACAAACCCTGGAAGACCACAGCTCACGGTTTCCTATAGGACTCACCTTAATTCTGCGCAGGGTTTTGCTGCAGACACCATACTGGGAGTTAGGAAAGAAAGGGGCTGACAGCCTCGGCCTCTGCACTTAGCACTGCAAATGACTCTGGGAAGAACAAAAAACACATAGCCATCCTGCTACCCAAATTCTACTCTGATCCCCCCTTCTCATAGCTTGGAAAGAAAACTGGATTTTCTCCAAGGCTAGACAGGTGGCAGGGAGATATTTTTTGCTTAATTACCTCAGAATGCTGGGAAAGGTGTGCTGCTACCTCATGTCTGCATTGCGCTGCCTCACACTGGTAATTAAGCTGATCAGTACTGGTACATCTACCCACCAATCAAAGCTGGATAGAAGGGATATTTTGAGGAGACAAAGCATTAAACAGCATTGAATTAAGAGTTTGGGTAATCAAGATGGCACATGTTCTACTTGAAAAATAAGGTCAATCCTTCCAAAAGAGGGACAGCTGGCATGCTGAAAGTCAATCTTAACTACAAGAAATGTATTTCTTGCTTTAAGAGTCACAGTTGGGGCCTCTGTGCAGGGTTGTAGCTAATGAGTTGATAATGTCTCCTTCAGGAGAAGGGAAAAAGGCCACTACTCAAATTCTCCTTGATTCCTCTTCATTGGGATCCTGGCAAATCAAGGTTGGCTTTAATACTTTTTATAATGATCAATCTTGCAAATGAGACCGTGTGATAGCACACTGGACTCTGTGACCAGCAAGCTCAACTCGTCCTTAAATTAAACACAGCTTTATAAGTGAAAAATTGGAGACTACACATAAGTGGTTACACCAAAATTAGGAAAACTATGTGCCTTTAGACAGCACGCGTGTTTGCAGCATTGCTGATGTCTCACTGTTTCTGAATACTGGACTAACCCTTCATATTGTGACATTCACAAACACATCCAAACTTAAACACTATTATTTTTAATGCACTGTTTTCTGTGGGGAATACCATAGCAATGTTGATTTTGCATCATTAAAAACAGAAAAAAAAGAGGTTTTCTGCTATCAGCACTGCAAAAAGTAATGCAGCCTTATGTACCTCTGTAAAGGTATGAGGGATGTTCTCTGTGTTTCTTAGAGCAGATAATGTGCTACCCTGCTGAATCCACACAAATGTAACACCAAGCACAAAGCTGCAAAGTTAGTGACTCTTAATATTTTCCAGGAGAAGAAGAATTTGGCCATGTGCAGCTCTTAATTCTTTATTTGCAGTTTGCTGTATCTGTGAAGCACATACGTACATGCACGTAACCAATTTAGTGTCAAGGCTTCACAGAGGACCTGTTGGATATTCTCAGTCATTTCTGCAATATAGTCTCTGTACATAAAATTAATTAATTATTTGGTCAAATTAGGCATGTGATTAAGCATTTATATTTTTATAGAACTGCCCCTTAACATCACCTAACCTGACAAAGACCAGATTAACACATAAATTACTATGCAAGATATTTCTAGAAGCAGACTGCTTCAGTCGACAGGGCCTAAAAAGCAAACTGCAGCAGAGCTTAAGAGTAGTAATCAGTATTAATTGCAGTATTCCTGGGAATTTTTTAAAACATAAATCAAATTAATAGATTGCACAATTTTTAAATTATTACTCCCAACTAACTTTACTCTAGATAAATAATTGCTTACACTGCTTTTTTAGAGACACATTCCTGCCAAGTCTGAGTTAGAAACTAGCCTTAATCCTCAAAAAAATCAGTAACTTCAGCATTTTCTGAATTTAACTGTTGCTGAGTATAAAAAGGATAAAAAAAAAAAATATAAATGTTAAGATGGCAAGTTGAGATCGGAGTCCAATTCTGACATGCAAAGGTGATACAGCTTGAAGTGCTGCTAGACCAATCTTCTAATAAAAATGAACAATACAGGCAAATAAATTATATGAGGTCATTTAAACTATTAATTCAACAAACAGAAAACAGACCTTTTGATTTTGGGGGAAATACTGAGACCTCAAACATCCCTCTGCAATCTCTTTCATCATTTCAGTAATTTTCAACGTGAGTCCATCCTGGTCTGAATCTGCCGTACGCTGCCTCCTGCTCCTCCCCCGCTTCTCCTCTAATAGTGTGAGAGAGAACTTCAAGATGTGGGCTAATGGAGCTGGCATGGGTTGGAGTTTAATATTGCATGCGCTTAACTTTTTGTGCAACTGACCAACATGACATGTCTAACTGTATAAATGGAAGTTTTATGGTGATAAGATCAGTAGTTACTGAGATATTTATGTGACATGCTGACAGATATAAAACTACAAAGCTTGCTTTTATGCCTTACATCCTCTGGAAAAAAAAATAAATAGTAAGATGATGGGTCACTTTGAAGAGAATTTATTATCTAAATTACCTAATACCTGGCTAAGTTCTAATATGCAAGATGAGGTCTCAAAAATGCTATTAAAACTATGAACTTTAATTTCAGAGGATCTTAGTATTCTCTGCCAAATGGGGCAGAGTACAGCCAGTTTGCTTGTCTCACTCTCTCTGTAGATCATGGTGCTGTCATCCAACAAAAAAGGAGAATGATGACAAAAACCAGAAAAAAGCACAAGATAATCTCTCTCCACTTTTTACACTCCATAGGTTTAGGTCTCTCAGGGACATTCTCATCACTGCTGGGGTGGAGGAGGAAGACTATCTGAGAGGAGAGAAGGTCAAGATTAAAGAAAATATATTAATTCTGTGTGTGTGTGTATATATATATACAGACATATTACAAGTATGATCTCTGGATGAAGTGGAGTCTCTTTTACATTCTGATCTGGGGAAAACCAACCTCAGAAATTCTTACAGCACAGGATGACGGTGTTTCCTGCTGCTAGAAAGCAGCTCACCCTGAGCTGTGCCCACAGGTGAAGTTAAAAGCCTGCTCTACTTCTTTCTCTATTTGATGTGAATGTTACTTCACACACTGAGAAGACAGGCAGCCACAGCAGTCAGTAAAAGAAGGGGGAATGGCCCGGTGGCAGCAAAGAAGGGAGAAAAATAAAAAAATATATATATTTTAAAAGACATGGAGAATTGTAGGGAAACGTAAGGCCAGAAGGAAAGGAAAATGTCACTTCAGGAGGCAGAAGTACCAGGCACTGTGCAAACAACACTGACCCTGAGAACAAGGTAAACTCAAAGGACAAAAGAATCAGCAGACTGAGGGAAAGTGCAAACTACTCAGCAGTGCTGTTACTTCTCCAGGAGGTCAGAGCCTTCCACGCTAGAGAGGAAGTTCAGAGCCCTCCATCCCCACCCAAGATGCCCCCACACTAATTTGTTGCTGCGCACGTTTCCCACGGGAGCGATGATCTGTATTACCTGTGCTGAGAAAACTAGCTACCTCTTCAGCACCTCAACAGTGCCCTGTAATCAATCATCCCCTGAAACTCATCCACATCCACACTCCCTAAGACACTCAAACCTGCTGTTCTCTTTTCTCACCTCCCACATTCAGACCCCAGCAGGAAGATACACACACACCAAACATCTGCCACAAGCCTCCACTCTCTATCTCCTGGCAAGACAGAGAGAACAGTTAATCCTGGGTGAGAAGATGTGTTTTGTTTAGTTAATCCAGATCTTTTGTTTTCTAGATTCTCATGAATCTTTGTTTTCTCCTTAAGCCTTTCTGCTGCAGCCTTCTTGATAACCGGTATTTTATTTCTTTGGCCTGCTTCTGGTCATCTGTAATATCTGGTGGGAAGGAATAAAAGCAGCAAGGGAATCCAAAGTAACATTTGGAACAAAGAACAACGTTGAGTGTTACTGTCTTTATAACAAGTGCACAGGACCACCACATCTGCATGTGAACTTGCAGGACGTCTGAGGGTTCAGAAGATGTCAGGAGTGGAAAGAAAATGCTTTTTTAGGGGAAATGCACTTGCAAATCTCGTTAAACATATAGTATATATGGCCTTTAGTGCATCAGTTTCTTTTGCTTGCAACATCTAGGTCAGAGCAAATTATTCCTCCAGCTCTAAAACACCTGTCCTTGCTGTTGGAAGAACATGGAATAGGAGCTCTTTTAAGAATATTTAGACCTATTTAAAAATTAGCAGTGTCTAATGGCAAGTCTCCCTATTAACCATCCATCTCAAAACTCTTTTTGAGAGAAATCAGTGGCATTGTTAAGGCTCAATGATTTTTCTGGCACCATCATTTTAAGTTTATTTTGGATAGTGTTAGAGAGGCTTTGTTGGGTTGTGCCAACTGACCATGATGATTAATATATAATTAAGATTCTTGACGATTCCCCTTGTGTCAGCAGGAACATGTCAAGTCCCTTGTCTTCAGCTGATGCACAAACCCAGGGCTGATTGCTCAGATATTTTTGGTGACTCAGATATGAGCTATCACCTAATGATTAGATAGAGCTGACAGAAAGCAAATTCTAGTAATTGCAAGATAATATCATATTTTAGTTCAACCAAAAGTACTAAAAATATTGGCCAGTAGTTTTGGGTCAAAATCACTAGTCAAAATCCAAAAGCTGGTAGCTCTAGCTACCTCTAAAACCAAGACACGTCACACTGAACTAAAACCTAATCTCACAACACAGAAGAAGTAATAGAAAAACAGTGCTGCCATCATTTGAGATACATTGGTGTAAATACATGAGAGCAGAACCTGATACAGCATATACTAGATATATACTTTGGGTTGAAATGACATACTGTAGCAAACCAGCAAAACAAGCAAACAGCAAATCCCCAACTGAACAGAAACTATCTGGTCTTTTCCCCCTCCTAGACAACATCTTTTCTGCCCTTTTGCACAGCCAGATTCTTGCTTCTTTAAAACAGTTTTGTAGTTTTGCCAGGCAAAAGCCAGTTACAGTGCACATAAATGTGAATTTGTTTAAGGGGCATTAAGGATGCATGTGATGAGAGAGTCGCAGCATATCAGCTGCGAATTAAAATCCGTTACTGTATTTTAGCTTATTGATCTATTGTAAGCTTCTCTACATTGTCTAATTTAAATAAAACTTCAATTTGTAACAATACTATAAATAGAAGGCACTATTGATCAGAGTGCCACCAGCCTGCTGAACTTTTGTTATCACTGAAGCCTGACCAGTTAATGTTGAATGTTACAATTTATTACACCGCAAAGCACAATACAACACAATAGCATTTAGATTTATAAACAAAGATATGCTGAACTACTGAAAGCAAGTTCAGCCAGCTCTGAACAAGAGCAGCATTGTGATTTACTGGCACTCCACAGCACTATTTCCCTACCTGAGGCGATATTTCATTACCTCTGATACGAACACCTGTTAACTCTGCTGAAGATTGAAGAATCTGATTTCTTCTAGACTCTCTTAAACCCCAACAAAACATCTGATGTCCATCAGCAAAGATTCATCACTGCTGTGGTAGTTTTTTTGAGCTTTAGAGGAACACTACCAGTTAAGATGGGCAAACGATGTCCTGGGAGACAGAACCTTCATAACAAACAGCAGTAGATACTAGACCCCCAACGTCATTTCTTTTCTCCCCGTCTTCCTTTTCACAGGAGTAAAAACTGAAGTCAATAGATGTGAAAACAGCATACTTACAGGTAAATTCAGCATTAGGAGCTCTTCTCTGGCAGAGAGCAATAAAACATTCTCTAGACAAAAAATATTTCGCTGCAGTTTTTCCACTCCTGAAGGTGCACTGTTTCAGGGAAATTACTGAACTGCCTTGAAGCGAGCTCAGCGCCCCTGCACTCACCAGCCAGGAAAGCACTGGTGATGCTTTTCAGAAGTCATGCACTCACCTTTTGTTCTAGATGCATAAGTCACCTCGTGCTCTCCTTCTCTTGAAGAGTAAGGCCGCTGGGAGAGCCTGCAAGATAGAAAAGTATCAAAGGAAACAGGTCTCTGGGTTTTGCTCCAGAACAACCAACACTTCTCTACCCCAGAGCTTTCAGTATGATTAAAAAAAAAAAAAAAAAAAGAAAGAAAAGGGAAAAGCAAAGGATGAAAAAACATGTATTAGCTGTGTCTGGATGCTGTGCTGTGTAGTGAAACACAATGTTCACCTGTACACAGGCAAGAGGACATCATTTTAGATTGGATATTAGGAAAAAGTTCTTTACTGTGAGAGTGGTGGAGCACTGGAACAAGTTGCCCAGAGAGGTGGTGGATGCCCCATCCCTGGAGACGTTCAAGGCCAGGTTGGATGAGGCCCTGAGCAACCTGATCTAGTTGGGGGTGTCCCTGATTCTATGATTCTATGATTCTATAAGCTAGCAAAGTATGGCAGGCACAACATAGCTTAGAGCCTCTGCCTGCAAGGATGGGAAGAAGTACTAATATGAAGGACATCTATTGATCACTTCCCTGTAGAAATCCCAGAAATATGACTACACCAGTTATTCAACTCAAACTTCTATATGATGCAAGATAGTGAAATGACTTTGTCTTGGTGAAGCTCCTGTGAATCTGCCTGCAGATGTTAAAAAGAGCACCAGAGAAGGGATCTGAATCTCAGAAGGTAGGCTGCACCCAGATACAATCTGCAGGAGGGACTCTTCAAAGTAGACAAGGCCCCTTGTCCACTTTGTCCTTCTAGGACAGATCTCTTTCTTCTCCTCCCTCTGACTTTTAATGATTTCCTGCCACACTTACTGCTCAGTGCAGCCCATTCCCATCCTCTGCCATACCTGGGTCCCTTCCAACCCAGGAGATTCTGTCATCCTAGGAAAATAACCTACGCTACAATACAAGTCACAAACAAACCTGAGAACATCTGCCCTGGACAGGCCTAGTTTTCTTTTGGCAGAACTAAACCCACAGTTTGCTGGGGAAGAAGCTGTGAGAGCAGCCTTCAGTAACAGCCCTTTTTAGAGGGGAGCACCAGGCACTGTGGGCTACAATGAGCTGCAGCACGTGCTCCTGCTCCTGGAAAGGTGGCAAGAGGCAGAAATGCCCAAAGACCCACCAAGGCACCAGCTGCAGTGGAGGATGGAAAGGAAGGGGGATCTGCAACAGCATCAGCTACAAAACAGTGCAGGGAAGTCATGCATATAGTACTGATACTACTCTTTTCTGAATTAAAAAAACAATAATGTAAATAAAGTAATGTTAGTATGCACATTTCCTGGGAGAATTGTCCCTCTACAGAGCTTGATGTCTATTAGCCTTCAGCCAAAATGAAGGTCACCAGACAGTTCTTTAGCAGAGAATGTAATCCTGTCTGATGCTTTCAGACTGGGGAATTATCTTTTTTTTTAATTGGGAACTGTAACCAAACCACTGTTACTGTAGAAACAATACTGTCTGGTGTTTCATTTTACTTATTTAAATCAAGAGCAGGCATTTTGAAATGGTTTCAGGTGAATGGGACATGATTTAACAGGAGCTTTGTGGACAGGGTAGGTAATTATTAGATTAGCCTTTTAGTCTTTCCTTGAAAATTCAGTGAATCCCTAGATGTTTTTGATACTGTCACATCAGGGGTAACAGGGTCTTAACATGTTGACTGTTCAGAGGTGCATGCACTCCTAACATGCCCTGACTCACATAAATATGCTGACACTCCCACCGTGCAGCCGTTCCTGCAAGCACAGGGCATCTCTCTGCAGTAAAGCAGCACAGGAAAAACAAAACTAAAACCAGTCAGTTACTACAACATTATTTTAAAACTTCATTTTTAGGCAGCACAGATGCAAGATACCCAACTTGGAAAGATCAGGCTGTCTGCAAATTAGTAACACTCCTTGTTCGGGAATTCTAGAGGAACTTGGCAAATGTAACTGACGTTTGGTTGATTCCTATTTGTAATGTAATTTGATGTGATAATATTTGGCAGGTCTTTAAATCTTACTAGAAAAAACAAATTCTAACTTCAAATCACATCTTAAATTAAATTTCAATTTGAATAATTCCCTAACTAAAATTAAAAAGTCATAATTATAAACTGATGAAATCTTCAATCTACACAATTTCTGCTTCTGTTACTCACCCAACCAAGGAATTAAAAAAATAACATTTTATATCCTTGCAAATAACCAAGACGGTACAAAGTGTGATTCTTCGCATAAACTGTTGCAAACATACCAGAAATATGTTCAAATAAAATTCATAAATAATTTTAACTAAATAAAATACAGAATGTCTCAATCTGTTGCAGGGAACTTTGAAAGCAAAAAGGAGGATACGTTCACAGAATATTTTATTCATTAAAAAGTATTCACACCAGTCTAATCAAAAGTTTGGCTTTTGCATCTCCCTTTTCCTTTTCCAGCTGTCAAGTTTGGGTCTGAACACCACATTTGTTGACTTCTGCCAAAGTCTTGTTTAGTTTATGGATTCACAACTGGACAGAAGGAAAAAGGGAGGCCTGAGACAGGCCAAAAGATAGACAAGAGCAGAGTTGAATAAAGCCAGATCAGGTGAAAAGGAAATGAGATCTGGAAAAAATCAAAAGGCAGGAGGCCTAGGGAAGGACAAGAGCACATATGGGAGAGGATTTGCAGATTGAAGGATATAATAATGGGGAATGGCAGCTAAGAGACAATGAAACCAGCAAGCAGATGGAAGGAAAAAAAAAGACAAGGAAAGAGAAATAAAGTTCAAAAGTGCCAGAAATAGAGCAGGAGCTATTTAGCAGAGAATCAGAGAGAAGGAATGAAACAAACAGCATGGAAAATAAAAAAATTGAGTATTTTTAAAAGCCCCTACACACAGAGTTCCACATCAGGAAGTTATATCTTTTTTATTTTTTTTTCCAAGAAATCCCAATAGTTGGAACAGTTTTGATGAGAAGATAGAGCTGGATAGAAAAGAAGGGTGTAACTGAGCCTCCTCTGTACTTTTGATGCTAGTGGCAACGATACCTATTTTAAATAGTCCTATAAGTACTAGCCGGATCTGTCGGGGTTGTCCTCTCCATTTCTCTGCTTATAAACAGAAAGAATTCCATAAGGCAAATAAACACCCCTTGCCATCTGCTGAGAAGCAAGCACTAAGAGTCTTTACGAGTTCATTTTAATGAAAAACTTTTCAGAGATGCATGGTATGTAACCTGATCCATCAATGTTTCAGTTTCACAGCCCTTATTAAGATAGACACATACAAAATGTGGTAGATGCTCTGCTTTTCAAGAACAATACATGAATTACTGAGCACTTTTAAAAATGCATATTAACACATATGCATGTTAATTTTCTATAAATGGCACTGTAAAAAAAAACCCCAACAACCCTCTGCAGTTAGCATGGACCACTGTAAATGCATACTAGTAGAAAACCTCACATATTTCAAAAACTTAGATAACAATAGCTGTTTTGGTTTGTTGGTTGTTTGGTTGCTGGGGATTTTTTCATAAATATGGCATATGACTAGACATTTTAAAAACACATAATTAAACTGGGTTATTCAATTTTTTCACTCATTTCTACCAAGGAAATAGATGCTTTATCCACCTAAATATGTGAGCTGTGGAAAATATTACTGCCTGTTTGCACTGGAAGAATACTTTAATCTCAATTTTTTTGTCACTGACTACAGAAAAACTGGATAATCTCTGAAAAGAAAAAAAAAAAAGCCAGTTAATTGTGATTGCTTTGATAATTCCATTTCTTTGCTGCATATAAGACACACCAAGGGCCTTTATTCTGCAAACAAAAATAAAACAAAGTTTCTTTACTCATGCCAGGCCTTAGCTCACAAAAAATATCAAAGGTCATTATCCCCAGGAAAGTCAGAACAGCGTGGAGAGTCTAAAGATATGTCCCAGGGAATCCTTTTAGCTTTACCTGCCACAGGGATCCAAAGGTCCTGTACTGCTGTAGTGTCTCTGTATCTGCAGGATGGTGCTCCTTCCCTGAAAGAAAAAAAATTCTTATCAGAGTTTATTTCCATTAGAGAAGGAAAATGACCTACAGAAGTGTGAGCTCATCTTTGAGAGATGGCTTATACAGGTACAGCTGTACCATGTGCATTCAGTACAATAATCCTGTCGTAAACTGTGCTACCAGAATATGATTTCTGAGTAGTCTGGGCACGAGGCAACTATTAGTGGACAGACAAGCACTTCTGATAAATATAAACAGCCAAGAATATTTCAAAAAGAAAGAAATGGATGAATATTTAGGCAGTGTTATATCTGCTTGATAAATCAAGTTAATTTCTTAAATAAAAATGACCATTTATATGGTCATTAAATAAACAACCATATATTTCAGAACACGTCCCAAAACAGCTCCTGGCTTTTTTGGGGTTCTTTTCTTGTTTTTCTGGGTTTGCAGTATTTTTTAATGTGTATTTTGTTTAAAATAAAGCTCCAGGTCAGTTCTGGATAATTTTTTACCTAGTTAAGAGGTGAACCCCTGAAAACAGGTATTTTTAATGGAAAGGCTGACAACCCTTAAAGTATAGTGCTGTGAATTATGGCACCTTGATCAGAGTTGGAGAAAACATTCGTGATATAAGCTACTGAAAGAAGTTGTAAAATGACAAGGACTGAGTGAACAGTTTTTAATACAGATAATATTGTTCGTGTAGTCTATAAATATAGAATTAAATGTTGACCTCTATCTCCCATGTCAAAAGTCAAAGTCAGTGTCAGCACATATTGTTTTTATTTGTTTCAAGAGAAAAATAGATCAACAACATTAACCTCACAATGAACAGAGAATTGAATGAATTAAAAAGCAGTACCCCATAAATCCCTTTCCTTTTATTGGCACAGTGATAAAAATGCCTAGGGCTTAGAGGAAAAAGGTAGACTCAGACACCAGTCTGCGAGGCTGTATGTACACAGAGCTGTACATCACATCTAAAACAGAGGAACAGAGATATTAAGATTTGTACAGACTCATATAATACACAATATCCATCAAATTGCGTCACAGCACCCTGCAAAACCTGGCGTGTCAGACATCCCTGTGACAAGGAGGTTATCACATTAGGGGAAAGCAACATTAGCCTTCCACCTATGTTTAAAAAACACATTTTACTAACAGAGTAAATATGCAAAAAAGACATTATTCAATACTGTCCATACTGGCAGTACACCAATAATTTAAGACAGGCCCTGGAACAAATTTCATGGTGTTTAGAGAGTTATCAGCTTCAATGGTTGGGTATCTCTTTAAACTGTTGGCTCATTGTGATAGGGCTGAGAGATAAGACATTTTTCTCCTGTTTAAATAGTCATATTTTTTTCCCAAACACCTCATAATAATAAAGCCCCTATTTCACAGTGCCTTAGAAAATCTGACAGTTAACAAAAATAAGCAGTTGCAATTGCAAATTCAGTTTAATTGCAATTTTTAATGCTACACGATTAAATTAAAAATGGTCCAAAAAAAATTGGTCAAAACCAGGAGAGAAACATAAACATTTTCACATTTGTTTAGGGTTTTCTAATCAGTTTCTAGAGGAACTGACAGAAAGTAATATTTAAAAGTGAATCTGTTCAACAAAAGGAACCGTATCATCTGAAAAATTCAGCTCTTAGTTTTTGTTTACATTTTCTTATCCTCCTGCAGCTTGTAGGATATACACAAATTCTTTTGGTTTAATGCTCCAATGATTATCTGCTGGCAATGTTGCATCATGTGAAAAACATTTTACAGCATTTGCACTGTGTACTAAACACTAAAAGCAACTAATTACAGCGTTTGTCAAATCTGGAGCGTGTTCCGTGGTAGCTTACTAGAACCAAACATTGTTTTTCTTCTGGAAATGGGCTGGCTGACTTTGAGTTTCATCAGAAAGTGTAAGCTTGGAGTGAGATTTTGACTCATACATACTGCTGAAGGCTGGTATGCTGAGGCTAATCTATATCTTGGTGAGAAAAACCTTCTCGGGCTGAACATTCACAGGGTTTGAAAGAATTTTACAGCTGGCTATAAAGAGCAACTTTTCTGCTCCACATGTATTCATGCAGCTTCTGGGCAGGACCAGTCATGGTGCTTTTCATAGCTGGATGATCAGAAGACTTCTCTGTAACTTCTAGTAAAGAAGAAAAGACGTATATTTTATTATACTAAAGGGTTATTGGTTTGTAGGGCAATACTGAATGGCTGTATAAAACAAGTCACTTAAGGTCTTGCTAAGCTTGTAAACTTAGTCATAGCTTCACATATAGAAATAATGTTCAAATAGGGTAGGTACTAACACACTTGGTTGATAAAATTAACTCCAATCCTGGGTTTAAAGGATCTGGTTTTGATTTGAAGAATACTGCCCAAAAAAGGACGAGTTTATTTCAAGGCCCAAAATAGAAAAAAAAAAAATTTGTTCATCTTTTTATGATGATTTGAATCAAAATGTGTTTTTATCCAACTCAGCTTGAATATTTGCAGTGTTATAGTATTGTGAGTTCAAAATTTAGCTTCTACTACAGTCAGGTAGCAGGTGCATCAATGTTGTAGTGAGAAGAATATGTGCTTATGGTACCTGGTGGCTCTCCATGGAGAAACAAAAGTAAGGCTCTGCATTATGACTTCTGCCAGCATGCCTGGCCATTAGTCTGGCAGCACAGGCAGCTGCCAGTCTGCACCAGAAGCTATCAGGACAGATACCAGTGGCTTTGCAGAAAGGGAATAGAAAGAATTCACAGAGCTGCAGGAGCTGGAGCTCCAGGAGCATCCCTGGAGAGTGCACTGGCTGGGGGGCTTAAGGCAGGAGCTCAGCAGCAAAGTAAACGTGTGAATGGTGATGCAACCTCCTCCTTGGTCTCATTTCATCAGCCCCACATTTACCTTGTGGTTCCCCCAGTGGACTGGAAGTCATTTGAAGTTTGTTGTTCTTAAACAGCAGTAAGTTTGCTCATTAAAAATGTCAAATTTCCCATATATCTATAAAAAGCGATCACAGAACACAGACGACTCAAAACATTAAAGATCCAAGAATATGAAAAGGAAATACAAAAACTGATTAACAGTGATGATACTGATAAAAACAATTTATTTGCAAATAACAGTATCCCAACTCATAATTTTTTACTATTGAAGAAATTCAGTGATCAATTATGAGAAATGAATTTTATGTTTGTTATTTTCTCCCAGAATTGTGTAGCTGGGCAAATTCCTTCTCCAAATATCACCCAAGAAGTTTAGCATCCATTGCAATGCAATAGATTGCACAGGCATATTACCTGATAAATTAATCAGCTCAAGTCTCAGCATAGATGCTGCTATAGATTATAAATAGCACATCTGTATGTTAGGCATGTCTATGCTTCCAACAATACCTCTTACTCACTTTTGAAATATGTGGATACCTATTAAAAAGTGTATGATTATACTCACATGGCCTTTTTCTTCTAATCTATCGTCAGTGTTAAATGACAACACCACCTTAGATTTATGAACAACTGAAGAGGTATTCAGCTTATGTGACAACCTTCTACTTGAATTCAGTTAATTCCTTATGAGAAACATAGTTAATGTAATTACTATTTATTATTACTGCTGTTATTCTTTCAATAACAGCGAAATGCAGATAAGTCTTTAGCTAGTTGAAATTTCAGCATGAGCTCCGAAAACTTCACACATATTTAGCATACTGATTCCAGTTATGGAGAAGCAAATTAGCATTGTAATAATCATTAGTTAAAATTCTCTGATACAAGCTAGTGTCAGCTTCCACTTTCAGAGCTGAGGAAAATATTCATAAGCTTTTACTTGTAATAGAGTATTCACTGTTAACGAGGATTCAGATCCCATGTGTTCAGTTTCCCTACAGACATGAATTCTCTTTCAGGGATTCTATCAAAAAGCTTTCGTTGGTAACAGAAAAATAGTAAAAACACACCATGGTAAAATGCATTCAGTCAGTAGGATCTGAAGCCCTGAAACCTGCAACACCAGCTGCAGAAGATGATGATCAGTTGAGCTTACCTTCATATTCTTTTTTATTAAAATATAAAACATGTCGTTGATTCTTCCTGTATCCTTTTTACATCTTCCATACCAAACCTGTGAAAAGATATATATTTTGAAACTTTCCATTAAAATAATATCTAGATGATAACAAGGTAAGATAGACCAATTTGAAACCTTGTAAGGCCATTAAGAACTTACTTCTAGGAAAACAGAAGTTAACAGAAGAAATTATACACCGGATTTTCGCTTGCAGAAATAGCTTTCACAGCTCCCAAGCTTCTCGACAAACATGCTCTTATTGTCAGTCTTTTGATCTATTTGAAGAGAAATGAGGACAACCACAGAGCTACATATGTCACTCAAAACCACAAACATGATCAGTGATACCCATGGAAAGCTAAATAAGAGGACAGACTTGCTAATAAAGGAAGGAGAGGGACTCAGTACAGCAAAAGCAAGATACAAACCACTCCAGTGCAGAATTCATCCTTCTCGTTTACACAGTAGCACATTCCTGGGATCCAGTTTATACTAGAAATCACCTGGGGGGAAGGAAAGGGAATCCACAGTAATAAAAAAGTGCCAAAATAGATAAAGCTCTCACAACTACTTTTGCTTTGCTGACGCTGGAGAACAGAAGCAGATGGGGTTTCGTCACAGTCCTGATAACCCCCAAATGTTGCTGCCACACTATTTTTGTCCTTTCAGTGCAATCTGGAAAAAAAATAATTTATATACTTCACTTAGTACATTGACAAGCCAAAGACTTTTATAATTTTTAATTATTTTTACCCATCTATGGTTGCAGATTAATGAAATGACATGAGACTGAAGCCAATGACAACTGCTAATCTGTAAGCAACAACAACCATGGAAAAACTGATAGGAGTACAGCTGTTTTATTTTAATTGAGGAATGATTTTATGTTGGAAGCACTCAATATTCACAGCAAATTAAAAATAATGAAGTGAATTGATACCAATGATATTTTTTTTTACCTACTATCCCTTTTTAAATCTATTTCTTCACACAAATTGACATGTCTAATTGATACATACGCTATTATTCCTCATTAGTAGGCTGAATAAAATAATTCTTGATTAAATTTATTGCAATTTACAATCCAGCATAATGTTTGCAAGCTATAAAAGTCAATCAACAGGAAACAGAAAAAAAAAAAAACAAAACAGATGACATTATTACTCCTTATATATACACAATAACTCCACGTGTTTCATGGAACCAGGTTCCAAAGGATTCAGATTCTACTCAGGAGCTCAGGTCTGTCTCCAGCAGATCCCTTCATCTTTTACACAACCATGAATATATTTCACTGCATACGTTCTTCTGAGTTTTTTGATAACTATCACCTCTAATAAGCAAATTATTTGCGTATTAAGCAATCTGTTAGAAGTTGTTGGGAAGAGATAGTCTTCTAATAACACTCAAATTTATGCAGAACAGCTGATGATTTGCTTGGTCTGGATTAGGAAGTTTGATTTATATCCTGTTATCACTGCATGAAAAAAGTTTGAGTGGGTAGGAAAAAGTCAGAATTTCAATGGAACAAAGTCAATAGAAAATTTGACAAGCAAAATATCTGCAAAAATTCAAACCAAAAAGAAAACTGAATCAGAGGCAGGTCAGTCTGCTATTCATAATTTTACCTTATTCCACACCTTGCCCTGGCCTCCACTATTTTGAAGGAAATTCTTTGGTACAATGAAATTAGTAGGGCAGCTATTACATTACTCTTTTCCCTAATGGCAAAAAAAGTATGTTCTGACCAGATAATTTCTATGGCCTTCTGCTCCTATTTCTCTGGAGAATGCTGGCAGCTGGCACAAGATTGCTGGCCTCACTTAAGCTGGGCTTCAGACTTGAGAAATAACTTACCTGAAGTATATATGCTATACCTAGAACAGAGACAATTGCCATCCTACCTTTGTCAGCTTAAGTTAATACCATTTCTTTTTGAGAAAGAACTTCTGAAGCCCTGATTGTGTTCACACTCTGATTGTACTCTTTGTCTCAACTTGTCCAGATAAGCTGGAAGAAATTGCTCAAAAAACATCAGATATTATTGAACCAGAATTAAAGCCTAAATTGTATTGGGAAAGTTTTCCATTCATATTATATATAAAGCTCTTTATATGACAATACATAAAAATATCTTTTAAAAAAAATTTCTGGTTCAAATCTAAGTTCAGTTTATAGAACTGATGGAGCAGCTGCCATCTAAAATTAAAAAAATAGGTATTAAAAATACCTAGGTTTGCAAAAGTAACTGAAATTAAGGTACAGGTTTCAAAGGTGTAACATGACAGTCCACTTTGAAAACTAATCCGGTTTTTATTCTAAATTCACATTTTTATACAATAGAATTAAATTTTTGGTGATGTTACCTGAGAATTTTGATGAAATCTTTGTAAATGCATTCAGGATATCAGTTCAGAAAAAGCACTGCTACTTTAGAACCAACCCTTATATTTCAAAAATAAGAGCAGAATGTACTATCAGCAACAAAGCCAGATGTTTCAGGATCCATTTCCTATTTGATACGTATTATCCAGCACAACAAGCAACCCATCTGCCAGTAGTAAAAAAAATTTAAAAATTAAATAATCAAAGAACTCTATGATGACTTAATGGTCTCTTTTAATGAACACTGGGAAGTGGCCTAAAGAGGAGCCCCTAGGAACAGGCACAGGTTTTCCAGTGTTCCAGGGGAGTCTGCCACTATTTCAGAGGAAGTGCTGTCACCAAGAACTGCTCAGAGCTCCACATCTGAGATTACCTTTAAGGGCAGCCTGAAGTATTTCCAACTATTACGCTATCCACAACAGAGTAAAAATAATCAGGAGCTATGGCAACCACTAAGCCTTATTTAAACTGAATTATAAAATAGATGCCCTCCACGTGGCATTTAGCCTCTGCTGCCAAAGGTAACTAATTCATTAAATCTTTTTCTTTTTTTCTGTCCTATTTCTCTGGACAATATTTGAAAAAGTGGCATGTCTATCCAGTCCACTGACTGAGATTCAGAGTGATGTCTAGGTCTACAATCACGCAAGGGTGATAAAGGCTTTGCAGTGGTCACTCGCCATCTTGGGCCAAGCAAAATCCAGACCCAAAAGCAGTGCTGGCTGCCCACAGAAATGGGGCTATAGGGACTGAGCCCTAGCCCCATGCTGTGCCAGCCATGGAAAATGAGCCAGCACGGGGCTGTGGGGAGTACTCCTTCCCAGGGAGAAGCAGGGACTTACCTGGCTGGAAACATCAGACAAGGGTACAATGTCTCCAGGAGGGCTCCTGTGGTGGGCCAGTTCATTCGTGCTCCTGGCCACTGCCACAGAGCCACAAAGCAGACTTTTGTATTTCAACACACATTATCTTGTCATCTCTTTAAACCTAGAAATACCATATTAAGAAAAACATGATGGAAAAGATTATGATCAGCCTAAATATACCGTTTTCATTTGGCTCTAGCAAACTCAATAGAAAGACTATTTTATAAATGAGCACAACAAATTGAAATTCAATAGTCTAGTTAATCCAAGCATATTCCCTAATGGCAATATATATATATCTATATACACGCACACACGTGTGTGCATACAGTGGGGAGGGACCTACTGCCTTCACATAGGTACTGTACCTGTTATAAAGTCTGGGTAAGGAAAGAATGTAAGATCACAACTCTAAGGATATACTGAGTAGGATCCTGCTCAGGATGATTTTAGTTGCAAACAGAAAACCAGTACAATTCAGTTATAAGAGATTTGTAATTTTAAAATGTCAATAACATTTTAAATTAGTAAAAAAAAAACAACCCAAACCACTAATATATTCCCTCTGAAAGGTATCATCCAGTTGAGTCTGTACCAAAAGGAAACACACACATTAATATCTGCAATTCGATACCCATTCCAAACACAAGTAGTAACAAATTTGGTGACAACGTTGTCAAAATATGTTCTGCAAATAGATTGGCAAGAGATCTGGACATACTAAAGAAATTCAGTGAAACAAAATAGGTGCCAAATGGGGATGTTTGACAGAGTGTTCAAAAATACATTTAGACCAAAGCAGGAACACATCCAAAGGAGAGATTCTCTACATAAATTATCATGAAACTATTAGAAATAATTGGCTAGTGATTTCAAAATGTTACATATACTTTCAGTGTTATCAAAGATCCGTGTTGTGAACCATGTGTGATTTCTTGACAATTTAATATTTGGCCTCGCTACAGAGTTTTCAGATGCAAGTGAAAATACTATATCCCATACTGTAAGTCAATCAGTAGTCTTTGAAACTGGATCAAGCTTCCAAATGCTTTGAAAGGCTGCTAGGGGAAATACTAGAAAAGTTGGAGTTCTCTGCGAGGCTGCCAAGCACAGCCCTGGCAAGGGCTCTGCCAAACAGATGCCTCCCTGCAGGCTGAGGGGAGAGCATGGATAACAGAGACGTCACGACCAACCTCTCCGGCGGCGTACGGCGGTGTCTGCAGCCACAGTGCCCTCAACAACCATGTCAGAGTAGGCATTGGCCCCTACAGGAGCTATGGCAGGGCCACTGCACACTGCTGCACTCCTGTGTCATGGCTAGAGGCAAATAGGTGCTGGGAAAGAGGAGGCTCCGGGGAGACCTTATAGCGCTCTGCCAGGACCTCAAGGGGGCCTACAAGAAAGATGGGGAGAGGCTGTTCAGTAGGGCCTGTTGTGACAGGACAAGGGGTGATGGTTTCAAAATAGAGGGAGGGAGATTTAGATTGGAGATTAGGAAAAAGTTCTTTACTGTGAGAGTGGTGGAGCACTGGAACAGGTTGCCCAGGGAGGTGGTGGATGCCCCATCCCTGGAGACGTTCAAGGCCAGGTTGGATGAGGCCCTGAGCAACCTGATCTAGTTGGGGGTGACCCTGCTTCTTGCAGGGGGGTTGGACTGGATGACCTCTGGGAGTCTTATCCAACTCTAGCCATTCTATGATTCTATGATTCTATGATGTGTGCTCTGCAAGTCTAATATGAGCAGATTAATTTATATACAATGCTGTATTAGAGGCATTTTAAAATAAAATAAACTAAATGATCCAGGTACTTCTCTGAATGCCAACCACTGCAGAGAGAGCTGCATGACCGGCAGCCCCGCTCTGCACTTCTGCCGTGCAGCAGTGAATGAAGAGGAGGGTTGGAGGTGATGCAGAGCCACCTAATCACACCCTTCACAAGCACAAAATCCAACCCATTACTGTGTAATGGTTCTCAAGAAATACACACCTTATAACAGATCATATCAGAGCAACTTAAAGTAGACCACTCAGAAAGGAGACAAAAAGAGGCCAGGCAATACATACATAAAGACAGACAATACTCTTTCAATCTCAGACCTTTTCCTTTCATTCTGTCTATATGAAACCAGACAGCACTGCATATTAGTTCTCTTAACAAAGATAAAGCACCAGTACTGGTAGCCAGGGCAGCTCACCACAGCTCAGATTTGCATGCCACTGAAATGTAGAGTGTCTGCTCTGATGAAGTTTAAAGCTCAGGGTATCTGTGGTTAAAAGCTGGACCACCTGAAGTGCATGGAAATACAGCCATTGACTTCACGAGGGCCTGTTATAATCTACAAAGGTTTCATTGATCTGGGCCTCCCATTAGGACATTGAGCCAAGACAAGACATATTTGTCATGTGCTTATTCTTAAAAATTTGGTGTTGATTGTTTTATATATACATCATGAAATCCCCCCATTATTATCCTAAATCAAAGAGATGCACCCTGAACTTTAAGCAGAACAAGGTAAGATTTGTGATTGTCCTTAAGTTCTGGTAAAGTCATTTCTCACACTTGAAATGAGGCACTGAGAAAGCCCTCTCCTGAACAGACAAGGTTTTTCCAAGTGCAGAAAGATCAATTTTCCTGAACAGCTGAAAAGAAAAAGGCACAGAGATATAACTTAAATAGCCAATAATTCCATTTATTCAACTGCAATGAGAACTGGAAAATGTCTCGTCCAGTCCATGCTATTTGGACATCCTGGCTGCCTCCAAGCTCCCTCCATCCTGCCCCAGTGCCCTCCTGGGCTGTCAGTGAGTTCCCTGTGCTGCCTGTGGCTGTGGCAGGTTTGGGAGCAGGGCAAGGAAAAGCCCTGCTACTGGAATGGAAGGTGGCAAGAGCTCTGTGGCTGCCTCTGGTCCTGGGCAAAAACACTCCAGCTTTGGACAGCAACCTAAAAACCAGATAAGGTTTTTTTCTTTGTTACTGTAAGCTCCATTCTGTCAAAGGATCATGTTTTTTTCCTTTGAACTATACCTTTTGGAACTGGCTGCAGAGCTTTAAGATAGGTATTCTTTGCTGAACAAATTAATTTACTAAAAAAATTACTATCAGCAAAGCAGGCTGAATTACCTAAATGGGCATTTTTTCTTCTGCCTGAGCTCTTTAAATTTAATACCCCGTTAAGCAATATTAACTTTTAAGTTGCCATAAAATCAAATAATCGTATTTATTAATTTGTTTTAATTACCAAGTGCAGATAAGCATATGCCTTCCTTAGCCTGGGAACACCTGAACGCACACCTGCACCGACAAACAGTCTTTAAAATGAGACGTGAGGAAAATATTTGAATTACATTTCCCTGTTCCAACATACCATTTTTAAAAAGCACTTTCAACACTGAACTAGGCCTTTACAGTTAAGGCATTTTACAAGATGATACTGAGCTATGTTTCCTGTCTATGAAGAAGGCACCAGCATATAAAATGGTAGTGAATTTGCATTACCTCCAATCCATCATTCTTTGAGTGCGCAGGAAAAACTGTGAGACCTGCTGCAACAAAGCACAGCCTTGTGTTGACAGATTCTTATTTAAGTGACTGTGAATACAACAATTCCACAAATAATTTGTCAAGTGTGTGGCTGAACTAGCTCTGAACCCTGATAAATACCAACTCTCCTCACTGCTACAAAGGCATGATGTTCTGTGCGCAGGCAGTGAGTAACAAGCACCAGGATTTAACAATCGATGCTACTATATTTCTCTTTTCTTTGTGGTTAAAAAAAAACCTTGAAGGGTGGCTCTTTCAGCAGTGTTAAGTACCAGTGGTGGCTATGCCTTGCAAATCTAAGTAACACACTGCAGGCTGAGGTGGAAGGAAATTGCATGCTGCATCCATTTTTAGATGCATTTCAAACACATGGTTTACATTCTCTGGTGAAAAACAGTCTTTACTGTATAGTTAGCAGAGTTCTGTTTAATACAGACCTGTAGTAAACAAACCTCTCTCAGGTTAGGATAATAGGGCATCAACTGTGCTGCATTTTGCATCCTAAGGTGCACATTTGGGCTGGGGTAATTTGGAGGAACGGTGTCTTTTAGGAAAAATAATTCAAACTCTAGGGGAACACATGTACATATTAATAGGGGAAAAAAAAAACCCCACTCCTTTCAGGTATTCAATTGAAATCAAGATTGCATTTTTCTATCATGCCATGCATTCTAAAGGCTTTATGGATGCACAAGAGGAAAAAAAAAATCACTTTTAAAGAAATGTAAATCTAATCAGTCTTGAAGCTAGAAATATATACATAAATGTCTCTTGCAGACATAATTTAGTATGCATTATTAATTTATTTTTCATAAAGCTTTCCAGCTACAAAAAGGATAAGTGGAAATGTGCACCCACATTGACGATAATGCTCATTTGTCAGGCAGGAGTGAACATATTAACAAATTTTCCCCTCCTGAAATCTCCACCTAAAGGATGTTCAGACTTTTCTTTGCAGGAAGACCAGGCATGCCTACTGCAGACAAGATTA
This sequence comes from Heliornis fulica, assembly GCA_013399135.1. Lineage (NCBI taxonomy): Eukaryota > Metazoa > Chordata > Aves > Gruiformes > Heliornithidae > Heliornis > Heliornis fulica. The sequence goes on along the minus strand of VXBZ01007980.1, from coordinate 92,993 downwards.
TTGCAGACATTTTAATAAAGTACCAACCTTCAATGGGACATGAACTTCAGTATGCTACTTGCGAGGCAAAACCGTTACAAACTCTGTGCGGCGAAAAATTATGATTATATAAGTCATTATATTCATACTTTTGACTATAAAACACCAATGCCTGTAGAAATAATTGTGTGATACTATTAACTAGTCCCAATGTAAAATGCTAATTATTTATTGTTTATAAACCAATTTCAAATAATGCAGAACTCATACACCAGTGCCATCATGATTTTCCAGTCATTAACTTAAGCAGAATTTGCATTTTGGGACTATAGCCAGTGACTTATATGCACTACTTAAGTCATTTTTCAAACGCCCTGTCCCATCTTAATCTATTCATCATTAATCACATTTGGTCACTTCACATACAGAACATTATTCAGATGAAAGATAAAAGAAATACATTAATAAAATTAAAGCTAGAGTGAATACTTCAAAATATAAAGGTAGTGGAGGA
>VXBZ01007980.1:55000-90000 GCA_013399135.1 Heliornis fulica | reverse complement strand
GGGTGGGGGGGGGGAGCTTAACCCCTTTTTGAGCTGAGGTACATGTGAACATGTGGATGTCCCACTGCCATCGAGGGCCAAGCGAGGGGTTACAAATCACCTTGGTCAGCCCCTTTCCAGTGATTTCCCTGCAAAGAGAAATTCTCTGAGGGCCCAACCCAGAAGCACCGGGGTATATCCTTTGCTCTCACTCTTATAACCTTTACTTATCAGCTGTGTTTTCGGGCTGATGTGTCCCTCTATTGTGGTTCAATGCAGTTTATCAGAGGAAAAACCCTTTAACTCAGGTTTTGTTCCATTTACTAGGACCTGACTTTACGGAACCTTTGCAAACAGAAAGAGCAGCTACAAACACTATTTTCTTAGACACGGCACTGGTTCTCATATGCTGCTGTTTTACAGACATACTAATAGTTATTCATTCTCTAAAAACAAAAACACATTTTTGACTGTGTACAGAAACATGCTCACAGGACAGAAAGGATGTTTCTTAATCTGTGATGAAATGCTGTTTTTAAAACAACAGTATTTCATCCTTTCCAGAGTGAAGTTCATCTATCATTCATAGTTTTCCAGCCCATAATCCTGTCTCTCTCTTTTCTAACAATTCCACAATATTTCTAGCAGTTTCTATTTCTAAACTTTTAATAGAGATGAATACTTTGCATCTTACCTAAAGTTCACCTTTAGGAGATTAGAGAAAAATTTGGAAACAATATTAATCAAATGTACTTGAATATTCCTCACTGTACTCTTCTTGTTATCCCAGAATTTGTTTTCAAAGCAAAATTAAGGAGCCATCAACAACAATACAGTCAGTGATCCACTCAGTGTTTATAACACAGGATGAAGATGGGCATTACCAAGTGACACTGCAGAGCACCAACGGTGTCAATTGACAGCCCTGCCAGTTAACTCTCTGGAAGCTCTATCCATTGGAAGGGTCCACCTACTGCAATAAAACACCTTTGTATTCATTACATCCAGTTATTACACTGCAAAGTTACTGGTAATTCTGCAAAGAGCATTACTGAATATATTGATATAAATGGAGAAAACTTGAATAATGCTTGATACAAAACTGAAAAATCCTAACTAGGCAATAGGAATCTGTGTTGTGAATACAAACCGGTGTCACAAGTTGTGGGATTTTGTTGTTTGGGTTTTTTTTTTATTAAAAAATAGACAAAAACCCAATCAAACTTTTTCATTATGTAGTTTTCAGCCTCAACAGCAAAATAGTTAATTGCATCCGTGCCAGGTGTTTCATTAATCCTGTTAGCTGTTAGACAAATCCTGCAGGAAAACAGAAGACAACAGCCTCTCTCTGCTTACTCTCCTGCCCAGCCCATGCTCACCTCCTCTCCTTCCATTCCCCTCTAGGAAATGACTGATGGCAGAGTCACTTTGTGGATCTTGAAGGCTGAAACTATAGAAAATCCCATGCTTAGTCAGGAAATGTGGAAAAACAGCAGAGGTAATTATGAACTGCATTTCCCCTTATGAGATTTAAGGCAAATATCTAAATATCCAGGATTTGGAGCCAAGCACCTTTGAAGATGGACTGACCTACTCTAGGCAGATGTTCTATGAGCATTTAACCTTCATGTTCAGGCAAAGGTTTCTCAGTTCCTCTGCTAACAGTGGTTACAGACTCAGCTTTTTGGAGCAGGAGTAAGGAAAGCAGGAGAGATCTTGGACTGAAGTTGTACTTTTTCAGGCTTTGTTTGCTCTACTTGATCAGTTATCTGTGACCCAATATCTTCGTTTATGCTGTAGAGGCTGCAAAAAGATACTAAAGATTTATATGCAAAGTAGAAGAAAGTTGCTTAGACCGTGAAGCTGATGGACAAGCGCAGCACAAGAATCTCTGTCTCCTAACTGCAATCTGGGAAACTGCCATCTGACACCAGGACACCATGTGTCATTTTGTGCTTCACAGGCTTCTTTGTTTGAATCTCATCTTTTTCAGTGCTGTTGGAGGCTTTGTTTATTTACTACATTCCCAGCATCATGCATTGCTCAGGTTGGCAAACACACAGCAGCGTGTGTAAGAGCATCCCTCTAGAACCCAACCTCAGCTGAGTCAAATGCTCACACTCAAAGACAAAAACATAAAGAGATAACAGCATGCAGAGCCTGATTAAAGAAAAAAAAAACAAACCCAAAACAAACCAAAACAAAAAGCTATTATTTATGGATACAAGGATACAAAAGCTTATGTATGGATTAAGTATACAAAAGCTTAATTCTGCCTATAAAATTCCAGGAGCAGTGTCCTGGAGCTCTCTTTCTGGACACCTGACTTGCATTTTGTCTCTACACCACTACAAAAAAACCCCCAAAAACCGAGCCCAGTAAGAGGTGGGATCTACCAGTGCTTGCTTGAGAGCCTGCCCTCCATAGATCACTATGAAAACACTTTTAAAACAGATTTAGTACAAATCCCAGGAATAATTTCTTCTGAATTTGCAGGTAAATTAAGGCACTCCCATAGGCTTTTATAGCTGAACCAGAAACAAAGAGAAGTTCAAACTTAGCAACTTACTGCTGTATACACAATATAGTACATAGCTGTCTGGACAGTAGGACAAGCTTGGGTTTCTTTTTTGTTGAATATTCTAACTGCATCTTGCTCTGCAGCAAAATCCAAGTCTGTAAGGGATGATGAAGGGTATATTATAGCTGCATTGTTTTGTCTTTGCTGGGGATTGAGAATGATGTATTTGGGATTCAGCTGGTGTATTTACATTAGTTTTAGTGACCCATAAAACATTGGATCTGTATTTTGAAATATTTACAGGAGTAACCATCAACAGTTCTTTATCTACTATACTTTTTAACACTTCTGCCTCCTCCTTTCCTGTCACATTTTTTCATCCTGCTTTTTGTTGGTTTTAGCTCTGATATTATTTGTTGATTGTGATACTTTGCTAATGACCAAGTTCTAGATAAAGCACGGGGCATAACTAATGGCAACTTTTTAATATTTCAATAACAAAGGAAAAAATTAGATGCCTCCAAATCATCAGTTAAATTCCCACACTGATGAGCACCACTCCAACCTTTAAGAATTTTAAGAAAAACTCATAGTATATTTGCACTACATGCAGGACTCCTCTGGTGACCTGTCTGAGGATTCTACATCAGAAATCCCCAGACAGTTTTCCCCAAAGGAAAATTGTGTAAGGACTCATTCTCCCCTTCCCCTCCCCCCCACAACCCCCTTCTCAGAACAGAGACACTTGGCTTTGGGACAGGTTCCCAAAACAAAAAGCATCCACTGCTCAGGAATGCCATGGGCCAAGAAAAAAAACTAAACAGAAAAATCTCTCTTTTTTTTCAAATTTCTACTCTGAGGAGTGATTACTTATGTCATTATTTATCAGGCCCTTTGTGACTGTGGACATCCTGGTTCCACTGCTGTGTTGTATATGCACATGTGTCCTGATAACACAGTGTGATAAACCTCAGCAGCACTGGGAGCACAGAGGATGGACAGGGCAGAGTATGGGCAGGGCAGCATATCCCTGTTCCTACGGAGGTCTAAAGGTTCCTCATCCCCCCAAGATCCTCTTTGCAGAAATATCATTTATTAATTTACACAAACCAACTTTCATACACACTTGAACAGCATATTTGAACTCGCCTAGGGAAACAAGCCTTGTATTCCAGCCTAAATAGCATGCAGAATAAAATTCCAGGAAAAAAAAAATCAGGTAAAAATAATTCCCTAGAACCAAAAACTTGAAGCAGCACTCCATAATCCTACTATCTGTAGCAGTAGGGCAATTTTCCATCTCAGATAAGCAGCTCAGGATGGAGTAGGAAATACAAGGGGAGTGATAGGTTCAAGTTAAATTTCAGACACACAGCCTTTCCATAACATCAGCATTAAAGATGCACTAGCAAAAGGCTGCCCAGTAAGAGAAAACATCAGAATGATCTACTAGTTTTATTTCATTGGCCTTTTTGTTTTACCCTTCCTGAGCAAGATAATCATGTTGGAGGGTTTGGAATAGAAGGAATCCAAAACTAGTGATGGTCTGGGCATTGTCAATATGTGGGGGCAATGGTTTGTTTGGTATTCCCCCCTCTTCTGAAGCTCCTCTGAACTAGAAAGTAAAACTGGTTATAAACATACTTAAATTAGAATAATTCTGCACCCAGTCCTGACAGTCCTTATCAGTTATATCTCTATATTTGCCAGCCCTAGTTATACCTAGGGACTATAAGTAAATGGCATTACATTACCCATACTGGTACTACAGATGTAAGCAGTCCCTGTACAAACTTAGGCATCACTGAGTAAAGGAACAGGAGCTCCTTGAAGAGCAGGGCAGAGCCAGATCATCTCAGTCCTAACAGCAGCTCATTCGTTCTCTCTGCAGGAGGACAAGGACAATGCAGGATGGAGAGTGCTGATAGACAGGGACTATTCGTGCTGCCACACTAGCACTAACAAAACAGTGAACATAGTGTTCCTGTCTGACTCAGCAACAGGAACAACCTCCTCCCAAATGGTCAACTGTACAACAAGCAGAACTTATGAGAAATTAGGAGTTAGGACTTAAAAAGCAAAGGATTTTTAAAAGAAGATAAGAGGAGGCAGGAGGATGTCACCACCTGGAAGCTTGATTCTTTTCATCACACTTTTTCAAGCTTTTGTTAACAAGGAGCCTGAAACGTCCATTCCTTTAACAAGGTGAATTCAGACCCTCTCACGGAGTTCCAACTCTGAAGGCAGGGCACTGAGCCACCCAGCAGACATTGCAAAGGTTCCTAACAAAATCAGGAGAGGTAGCAGTCCTGACTGCAGTGGCTGACAACTGTTTTAAGGCTGTATAATTATTTAGGGCAGGCAAGCCCTCAGGGAATGCCTTGAAGGAACAAAGAATCTTTTGCTTACAGCTTTTTCTTAGACAGGAATGCTGAGAAATGGGAAGTCGGGGTGTGTTTTATACTTGTAATTTCACTGTCCTGTGCTGCACAAGAAAATTTCTGAGGTTCTGATTAAATACTGTAGTGACAAGATCTATCTGTGCTGAGCTAAATTATTTAATTGCATACCTATCCTAAAATATCCATCAACATGGGTTATTTATTTATAAAACCTGAAAATAATTAAATGTGTTACCTCTATGACAGCAGCAGCAAATGTCCACTTTCAGACCTAACAGCAAATAGCAAATAATACTTATTCAGCACTTTCCATTTAACTAACTAAAACCAGTTTACAAACATTAATGAAATAAACCAGAGACAGGAAATTACAGATAAGCAAAAAGATTGAGAAAATCTAAGCAAGTCAGCTAAGACCTCACGCAGAATTAGTGACAATGGCCAAACCAGCCTCCATCTCCTGCTCTGCACCACAAGAACATCTAGAATGAAAATAAGATATTGATTTTGAATACATTTAATGTTTAAAAACAAAAGTAACCTCCATTATTTTGAATCAGTTTTTAAAAACAAATTCAATTCTGCAATAGCTAAACTGTGCTACCGAAACAGGCAAGCAACAGAAATCTCAGATTCGTTCACATGTGGTATTTATAGGGATCAGGGTACAAAATGATCTCTGCATTTTAGATAGGATGCCTGTTTGGTGCAATGTAGAAGAAAGCAATGTGCAAAGCCACCAAGCTCAGAAATGTTTGCATATATGCAAAACCAAATAAAAAGGATGGACTGGCAAGTCATTGTAAAAGCAGGATCTGTGTATGCTACTACGATTCCTTCCTATTACCTCCCTTTTAAAAAGCTAGAGTGGGTCCAAAAGATTTACCACAAAAGATTATGGCAGCTCCGGACTTGAACAATGTTACAGCATCCCTTTTAAAGTTAAATCATACTTGACTATAGTTATAACAGTGTCCATAAAAATACAAACAACATGAGGGTAGTTCAGCTGCTGAATGCCCACTGACAGTGCTTTTTATTACACGGACAAGATCACAATTCATACGCTAACCCCATTTTCCCAATTCCCCAAGTTTCATTCTGTCAGGATTTGGAAATGTTGTGGAATTTATACTTACAACTGTAATGAAAGGAAGGAAATTGCAAGGGCTGACAGTATCGAGTGCTTTAAGAGTCAGAGCGATGCTGTAGGAGCCCAGCTCCAGCGCTTGCTGCTGAAGAGCACTGCGGTGTTGCAGGAGTTAGGGAAGGAAAACTCCAGTGGATGCATGGTGGTGTGCTCTGGCAGATGCAATCATTCCTAGGGCCAAGTCCTGATGAAGAAATCATTGGCCTTGGTTTCAGAGAAGTCAGGAATTGCATCAGCAGTAGGCACATCCTGCATTAAAATCAAAGGACACATAAGGAGGATGAAGAAATAAAAAATCGGATGCCAAGGCTGGAAAAACGTGGATGACCTTCAAAATGAATATTACCATGGCTTAACCCTAATGTATAGCAAGATGTGCTTATGTATATAGCTATCAACAGATCTATAGGGTACAGGATGCTGTAGATTATAATCTATGGAGGCATCATTATAATTCCCATGTAATATAACCAGGAAGCAAAATAACACTAATTGTCACAGTATTCTCCTGATTTTGGGGATGGAGTTCACAAAGTACAAATCCAGTGAAGTTTATTTTTCTTTTGTATTTATTCATTAGTACTATTTCTGCATTCAGTCTATGAAGAACTATGAAGAGTAGAGAAGTGATGATTTTAGTCAGCTCTAGCACGCAGCTGAAGATATTATTGTAGCAGAGTTGGAAAATGTGGAAGAAAGAGGGGTTAGGAAGAGGGACCTGAAGATCCTGGAGTGGAGGGGACACCTAAAAGCATGGAGGAAATGAGGTTGTTGTTGTAGGGAGGTGTGTAAAAGAAACAAGACACGAATCCATAGGAGATCATGGATAATATCAGTTTTGATGCTCATGGAATAACTTGTTTATATATAAAGCATTAGCCAGAAGCAAAATTGCTATGAGCAATTATAGATAATAACAGTAAAATAACATAAGAAAAATCACATAAGAGAAATAGAAAAATCTCTTTTTGACAAAGAAAAAAGTGCTATTTATAATTTTTGTTTAAATGCTCACACTTGGAAAGAAACACAAGTTTCCTTTTGTCTAATATTTTCCTTTTCTCTTCTGAGAAAATGATGGCAGATCAATAATATAATCTTCTCTATGCGAGAACAAAGAAAATGTTTTTTAAAAAATTTCAAATATGCTGAAAATGTGTTCACTCTCCATTATTACACAGTTCAAGGGCAAATTCAACTGAGCTTTAAATATAATAAAGAAATGATTTCAAAGAAATACTACGAGCATCATATAGTAATTGAGGATAGAAAAACAAGGGTGATAAAAGTGTCCTATGTTATTGATGCTATAGTTCATATATGATGTATTTCTGTGACTGGATTATCAGAGCCCTGATGACAATGTATACTTACTTATCAAACTAAACAAGGTGTCTCAAAAAAGTGAAATATTAAATTAAGTGCTATCAGCCAGTTATACTCTTCAGCAAAATTGTGTGTACATAGTAACTGTTCTATAATACCTGTATTTCTATGAGCGACCCTCACTAAACCAGTCTCTCTGTGATGTTTGAATAAAGGAGAAAAAAACCTTTGACATTCTAAGAAAAGTTTCAAAATGGATGCAGGCTCAGGAATAAATTAAATTGCATAGAAAAAAATTAAAAAAGAAGAAAAAAAATAGTCTTGTTGCAGTTTATCAGCTTTTCTTGTGCAATACTTTTTCTCTCTTCTTGTCACAGATTTATTTTGCTACAGCAGTACACTATTACAACTTAAAATTCACATTCACCTGAAGAAAGCTGTGACATGCCTACCAAAAGAGACATGCACTGCTTAACCTAAATTGACCCTTTTTTCCTTCTATTCTAATAGATCTTTTTTCTTTTTGTCACTCAAAATGAGTGTCTGATGTATGAGCATAAATTGTTAAAAGCAGTTTTAGGTAAAGGAAGAGAGAGTGAAGTGGAGTTTTCTCACAAAAGCCAACCTCAATTTATGTCAAAGAGGGTTAAAAGACCTTGGGATTAAAGCAATAAACTTGCTGCTGTCAAAGCTAAAACCCGCTAACAATTTAGTGCCAAACGCATGTTGTTCAATATCATTTCATATTATATTATGTCACAAGCAGGTGACAGTTCCACATCAGACTGACAGGGCTGATTTACTCTGAAGAATTCATTGACATTTTGCAGAGTCAAAGCTGACTTCATTTTGTTTGGATGGAGGGTGGGAAATCTCTCTCTGCCTGAGTTGGAATATCCAGATGAACAATCCAGTTCTGCTGGCGGTGCAGACCGCAGGCTTTTGGAAAGGGTCCCGGTGCGGGGCAGGCGTTGGCACACCAGCTCCCAGCCCTGGCCTCGTGGCACAGAGACCTCTGGCACAGCCAGTGAGGCTGAAGGCCTGTTTCCATCGCTCGCCCTAAACAGCACCAACCCCTCTTTCCAAGCTTTTAAAGTATCCAGCTGTCCTGTTCAATCCTCTGATAGCATTTCCTTTGTGAAATCAAGCTTTTCTGCGTCTCCAAAATATAACTATTGTCAGGGTTTGGAACAAATGAGTGTGTTATGAAAATACTACTAGCACCTACTTGTATTTCAGATAGGAAGCAGTAGTTACTGTTTTTCTAGGATGCTAATTAGATCCCAACATTAAGCATGATGAGAAACCTTTCTTAGGCCAATGGCGACAGTACCGTTTCTTTACATCAAGATGTCATTTGCAAGATATTCCCAGATGGCTCCCTTAATATGGGTTCTAATTCAGATCTCTCCCAGGACTCTGAGATGACTCTGAATAAACATATGCTCAGTTCTGTCTCAGGAAAATGTAATTGATTTGATGTGTCTGTCAAGGTGTTAAAGCTTATTCAAAGAGGGGATCCTTTTCTTCTCTAAAATCCAGTGTATTCTTCTAAAGTGATTTGAATCCCTGTGCAATATTCATTCCTTTCCCTGTTGGCTCTTGTTATAGATCAGGGATTACAGCTCAGCTCCTGAAGCTGAGAAACCAGGGAACTTAATTTTCCCTGAACCAGAAAGAACCATGCCACACTTATGGAGTCTTTTTATATGTGCAAAAAGGAACATTCCTCCCTCTCTTATTTTTCTTTTTTTGCTTCTTTTTAACTGTAGACCAAATTTGCAGTAACCATATTTTGTGCTTACCTTTACTTATGAAAAAACTAGCAGCATTTGTGGCCTTGAAACACATATATCAGTGTTTTCTCCAACTAAACATAAGAGTAGGTACATTAGTGACTGGTCATTAATTTCTGCAAACCACTCAGTGATTTGCCTGTGAGATTCTTTGGCAATGTTTGCTCTTCATCAAGGAAAAGCTTATGTGGAAAAGGACATTCCATGCAAAATGACCCCATCCTCCAAAACACACTTGTTTTTGCTGCATGTTTACTGAGTAACCTGCAGGCAGCAGAAGGGTTACCTCGTCTATTATGCAAAACCGTTGCCAGAGTGTACACCTTCTAGAGAACTGTTAGACAGATCAGTGGATGGTTAATTTTATTTGACATTCAAAGCACTTGGAGGTAAATTTAGTGTTCACCCACCCTAGAGTATACAGCATGAATATGCTTCTACATATCTGTTCCTGTTTAAACTAGTAGCTCTAATACTGGAGGATACACAATACCTGCTGCAAAGAAATATTTCAGGGGAATAAAGAAAAAAAAACCCATAAACACACATTCCAGCTTACACCTTTACAGTTTTCTCATACTGAAACACAAGTTCTATTATTTTTGGGTGATTGTCTCACCCTGACACAGATGTACTCCTGTTAACTTACAGATCCTGGTAGTATGATCAAATTGTAACACCTTTTGGATAAGAATATTTCCAAGCTCCATTTCTGCTGCCCCATCAGTTATGTACATGACAAACACACACATGCATCTGTGATACACTGAGCATAAGGCTTGAGGTCCTTTAGTGCAGTGAGAACCCTAAAGGGGAATAAAGAGATTTCTGCAGCCCTTCCTCCTAGAGATTCCCCCAAACCCACTGTGGTGCAGACCTAAGTCAGACCATCAAGATTTAGTGGATTTCAGCCAAAGAAAGTGGTTCAAAGCAGAGCTCTGACAGCCTGAGCCTGCATTTCTGCTATGAGGGGCATGGGAGGGGTGAGGACACAAGAAGTGTGTGTTGAGGCACCCAGTCCCCTTTGCTGAGCTCTAATTGAGCATGCTCTCATCTTCACTTATCTATACCTCTACGACAGACATCAGTCATGTCTCTTTTAGGAAGGAAATACTACAACCTCTTTCTCCATACAGCCTGTGACCTTCCAATTTATGCTATCAGTTTACTCAGTGCTTGCTCTGTGATTCATGATTAACTTGAAAGAGTTAGATCACACTCTCTCCAGGTCCTCAGGAAAGAACTTCTGTTGACTATTAGAAATCCCTCATGCAATAAAATTGCACATAGTATGGCTGTATAAGCTATCTTTCAAAGTTACTTCAGTTCAGTAATGAAGTAGCAATTCTTATCCAAAAGCTCCTAAAAAAAATTTCTACTCTTTTTTTTTTTATCTCTTTAGGGTACTATTTGTGAGAAGACAAACTGCAAAACAGATAACGGGTTATTAATAAATATGTCATTGCTTTCATAAAGAGAAACTCCTTATTAAAGGATCTTGCAGCTCAAATATTAATTAGACATTCTTGTGTCATCCATAAAAGATGTGCTTCAATTCTGACTATAAAGGGTAAACTGAGATAAAGAGTTACTCACAGCTTCCTTCTGAGGCACTTAATGGCCTACAGAGAAACCTGCTCCCTCCTCTTGTAACCACTGTGGTGCTGATGACTTGATATATTCTAAAAAACATCAAGAAAAAAAGTTTCATAAATTTTTTTTTAAATGTCCCCTGTAAACCTTCTCCATTTCTTTTTAGAAAAAAACATACATTGGCAATTTTCCTAGTCTTCACTAATAGGTGGGGAGGAGATAGGCTGGGCTGAGGAGCTGCCACTGGAAGAGTAGAATCTACTCAGGTCAGCACTATGAAGATTTTTTTCTCCCACATCTTTATACTTGATCAACTTTATACATGATCAACATGAGTGCTGAGGGTGGGAACATTCTTTCAGGTAGTTTTTAGTTGTCCACAGCTGTACATTTCCCCTCATTTATCGATGAATGTCAGATGGTGATTGGAATATCCTTCCCTTGCTCCAACATCTGTATGTCCCAAACTCAATTGATAGCAATAATTTCAAAAAGATACCCTCAAATCAATCTTACACACTCAAAGGACCAAGCATGCTGTGTTCTCTTCCAGTGTAGTAGCAGCTCAAACTCATTTTAACATAATCCAATGGATTTGGCTACATTACTTGTACTTCCTCACTTTTCCATTAGGGAAGGGTGGAAATACAGAGGTGAGCTAAACACAGAGATATTTAAATAGCTGAAACAAATTGAAAGTTTTTAAGAACAAAGTCTGAGATTACCACTAATAAGCATCACAGGATCTTTAACTCTGAAGTCGTTACAGCTACTTAATGACTTTACAAGTCTAGTTTACTGCTCACCTCACTACAGCAGGACCTGACATTGCTCTCACTGGAGTGCTTGCTTTGTCTTAACTTCAGCTGATATCCCTTTTTATCACTGTTCACTCAGGACTTCGAGGCTCCTTCAGCTGTGGTCTGTTAATGACCACTGGTATCACTGAGGGATGCTTAGGCCCCTGATCTATCCCTTTTAGCCCCTGTTTTTCCCAAGGAATGGGTGAGGAAGCAAAGCTTATAAGCCAACTGGCCTTGCTTCTTCTAATTTGGAGTTTTCTGGAGCCTTTAAAATTCTTCCTATCATCTGGGAATAAAAGTCTTCCTGCTGAGGTTTCTGCATGTCCCCAGTTGTGGGGACAGGATGGGGTCAAAGGACATATGCTCAGCTGATGTCACCTGAGGTGCAACATTCATTAAAGAAGGTACAAAAGTTTCATAAAAGATGTGTACTGTGTTCCATGGACCACAAGCCATGGACCACAAACATGGAAAAAGGAAGGGATCAGTCCTCTATAAGGGAAAAGAGCTGAATTGCAGACTTTGCTGGAATTCAGGGACAGGAGAGTTCACTTGAATTGACCTTGTGGATTAAACCCCATTTTAAGCATTACAGTGGTCAGCACAGTATTTTAATTTTTAATTTATTATTTGAAATAAAGTGTCTTTGTGGGTAATCCTTCATTTAGAAAAAGGAATGGGTGTTATTCAGTGACATTACACACCTGAAAAACAATACTTTCGGTGTTTGCATTTCAAAATAGAATTTCAAGGGCTAAATAAATTACTTTATTATTTTGTAGTGTTACTATTGTCCTCACTTTAAGTTATTCTTTTTCTTTTTATAATAATAGTCATCTAATGCTATTACTGTAGCTTCTTGTCCAGATCTCCCTTTGGAGACTTTCCAACTACTTAACACCATTTTTCAATTTCTCCACTTATGCATATACATCTTCAGTCCAGATATGAGAATTTGCTAATGGACTGCAACTTTCTTTCCAAGATTCCCATGTGTAGAATTTTACATAGGCTGATCCAAACTCTGAACTCTCTTTGCCAATGCCTTGTGCTAGGAACAAACACATGAGAATTGACCCCAAAATTATGCTAACGTTTTGAAGTAGATATTTAATTTGAGTACAAAAGAGAGCAAAAAGTATCAGATTTTTTTATTTGCCATAACATTAATGGGTTTGTATTGCCAAATGGATAAAAACCTGACGTGCCTGAACATGTGGCTACCTCCTGCCCTACGTTCATTTTGGGCTGCAGAGCGACGGGTAAATGGCAGCAGTTGAAAACGGGAACCATGTAGGCAGGCAACACCTATATCCTCTTCTTGAGCTTGTGCCACTTCACATTTTACCCACAACGAAGCAGATAATGCATCCATATGGATTTTTTCATTCATTCAAATAACTCTGTTACACTCTCTAGTGGAAGGCAGACATATACCACCTCAGCCACTCTGTGTACCGAACAGTCACGGGGAAGCGACACCGCAAGAAGGGAAACTGTCTGAAACGGATCTTGGGCACTGTTGCATGTGTTTTGCTGCACTCTTATTTTTTAACACCACGACCAAAACACTTACAGACAGGTCCCTTCTGTTTGAAGCCCAGAGGATAACGCGGTACTGAAGCATAAATAAAGAGTGCCACTAGCAAGGAGTAACTGGCAGCAGACAAAGCCCAAGCCAGCAAACTGTCACGATTGCTCCAGAGGGTTTATAAGCTTTATCAAATCTGTGCTAGCTAATTCACTTGCAGAAGTGTACTGATAACACCGCTTCTTTTTTTCTCTTGTTTTTATTATGAACAGAAAGATAGACAGGTCCTAAGGACAGATCCTTTTCACAGCTCTGCTCTCTTCTGCCAGCACATGCCCTTCTACTTCTCACAGATTACCAGGTTAAACTATGGATGTCTTTGAGCCAGAAGAATTTACTGCAATAAAGCCCAATATATTTCCCCCCCCAAAAAGCTTCTCCCTCCTTTTTAACACTTACACTATGGTTGGAAGCAACGTTAAAAAAAATATAGAGCTCCAATCTGTCGTTCTTTGTCTCGCCTAATTTGCAAGTGGCTTTTTTTCACCACGCCCAATAAACATACTGAAGTTATCATTTATGTGTGTGGACAGAGGAATATATATACACACACAAAAAAACCCAGGGTAGATAATTTGGCTGCTCTTTCTCTACACACACACACCCCGCCGCCCCCGCACCAGGTTCAGATGCATTTTTTGCATATTGTTACAACAATGCTTGTTTATCAACAGCTATTGTTAAACAACAACTGCTATTAATCTAAATGACACAAATTAATACCACCTGCTGTAAATGGAAAGGAAGTTTGGTTTGCACTTTTATCTGCAGCTTTTGAAGTATCCAGGAGCAGATGCAAGTAGAGCCACGGATCCCTATAATTTTCTCACTTCATCCATGTACTGCTCAGAATGATGCCTTTGGGGTGGAAAGGTTTTCAAAAGCCCTGCTTTGAGTTCGTTGCCTTGCACTGTTATTCTGGCTCCATTTCTTCATGTCTGGTTCATCATTTCTGAGGGCTCTCTCAAAGATTTCTGGTGATACTCCCAAGGAGCTCGCAGCAGCCTGGGGAAAACTGACAAAACAGTAGAAAATTCTGCCAAATAATAAACAAACCAATCTCATAGTTGGGTTATGGTTTTTTTTTTATTTGTCAAATGTGTTTCCATGAATAACTATGAGAGCATGCTTGCTAATATACTGCATGTTTGTCTTTATGGAGTATTTTAAAAATAAAATATTTCACCCCCTCCTGCCTTTTTTTAATTTGTTCTGTCATTCAATTTCTGTAACTAATTTGAGGAGAATTCTCCAATAATTCCCCACACCACCAAAGCATAGCTTTTGCTTGAATGTAATACAGAACTACTTTAACTGCAGAGAACATTAAAATTCTACCCCATAACATGGGACTACTCCTTGTGCTAATTTCTAGATGCCCAAACTGTTGGGAAATAGATGTGACTGAATACAGATTCCTGTTTCACACAAACACATGGGAGGAAAATTCTGCCTGAACTCTGTTCAATTGAGACATACATAAAATATCTCCACAGGAAGCCTGAAACAAGAGTTGGTGCCATACTTTTTCCTAGGAAGTTGACTAAAAACCAGTTTTGAAGCATGAACAAAGCATTCATGCAGCCCACCTTTGGGCACCCCACTTAGTCAGCTGGCTTGTAGATTAGAGTGACTGGAGAGAGGGGACATCTTCCAGATGGTTCAGGGCAGGAACTGAATGTAGGTGCTCCGAGTCACTCTTCAGTAGCTCCTTTCTCTGTAGACTACAGATGGTGGTGGAAGAAACTAGGAACCTGTTTGTATATAAGGGGACTGATCTACACAAAAAAACCCCAAATCTTTGTATAATTGAGAGTGTAGAAATGCTGCCAGTTTACAAAGTGGAAGCACAAGGATCAGTGGGAAGTTTCTCTCTGCATTTTAAATCCTGTGATATCATACCTGCGGGAAAAAGAACGTTGGGATCTGCCTTTGGAAGATGTAAAATCAGTACCGTGATGTGAAGGTAAAGGTGCTGTCACTGAGTGATCACACCACTAAGCAGAACTAAGCTTTGTCACCTTAAGAAATTCAAACCTCTGGACATTTCAAGTTGCTTATTTCACATGCACATGTAGGGAGCATTTAGGCTTTACCTTCACTTTGATTTTTCTTCTGAAAAGCTCTAAAATGATTACTATTTTCAGAAGACATGATGGCTTTTCAGAGATAATATGCTTGCTGTAGTCTACCATGTGTACAATAGAAATTCCAGAAAATATATACAAATGTGCCAACTTATAGTTAAAAGGATGAAATTCTGAATAGTCTCTTTCTCTAACTACCAGAAACTGAAAATATGGTTTTAAAGCTCTGATATTCCGCATGACCAAACACATATAAACTGTATTCATTCTCACCTAAATCACTTTTGGTGATTTTACCTGTAAGAAAAATACCTCTGAATTTCAGTGCTGGAAAATCAACAGGAAGCAGTGCTGCTGCTACCCAACAGGCAAGAAAGAAACAATGCAATAACATTTATACGGTACTTCTCACACTAGAATGTCTCGTGACTTTTACATACAATGAAATATTAAATCACAAAGCATTAATGAAATACTACTAGAGGAGTTAGTTCATGTGTGAAGAGATCCAAGAGAGTTCAAGTAAAAGCTAGCCAGAGTAAGCAGAGGGAGTGTCACCAGAGATTTCTGGTTTGAGTAGTCGCAGTGCAGTGGTGAGTCTCAGTGCTTAAGCAAAACCTGTCAGGTGCAGCATTTGAACTAAGATAGATCTTGAAGGGAGACCATCATTTACTTCTCAGATAATTTGGGAGAAAATCCTTTCTTAGACACCCACCCAAAATAGAAAAAAGATTTTCCCCATTCTCCCACAAATAATCACTGTGCATAGGGAAATACACCCACGGGCAGCACACAAAACAACCCAACACCACCTCCTCACATGCATTTCTACACTATTCAAAGCTACACTGTTCAAGTGAAGAGTATTTTCTATAAACTATGGGCCAAGATATATTTAATAAAGAGAGCTCATTGAATTTAATGTGAATCCTTCTCAGTTAAAACCCAAAAATACTCACTTTATAGACCATCTGGGAACACTTCCCAATTCCAAATTTAGGGTCCAGTAACGAGTCCTACAAATAGTCTTTGTGTGTGAACACTTACTCTTCCTGCATTGAATTTCACTGAACTGGAGCTAACATGACTTTGCACATGAAGGAAGCTAAGTGGGGCAGCAGAAACCCGGCAGGGCTAAATGCCACAATCAGAGGCATCCAACCACTCTGCTTTGCACCCTTTACTCTTTGGTACCCTTCAAGCACTATTGTGGATGCTTATCTGCTCTAAAACGTGGGGTAGGGTGGGTGTGTGAGAGTGTGTGTGAAAAATAAAAGTTGGCTGCTAACATAAAGGCTTAGTCAAAGATAAAAAGCAATGAATGTATCATTTGCTTCCTGTCCTACTACTGCATCAACTGGAAACAAGAATAGAAATATTTAATTCTTCTGTTTGCTTAGGAATAAAGCATCTTTGCATCAACTTTAAAAGTATTGGTAAAAGTTACTAGGAATAATACAACAGTAATTTGGTTGCAGGGGAAGTTATACAGAACCTTTTCTAGGGCACACCAAACCTAAGCTCTGACAAACTGAGACTTAACACTTAAGTTTTTTCTTCCCAAATAAGAAAATTGTTTTGAATTGTGTACATATAAAGCTGTTACTCTCCTCAGAGCAAGCCCCAAGTGTGTTTAATGGTTTTACTAAATATGATTGAAAGAAAACCATGCCTGAGGGAAATGATCCTTTGCTGGATATGTATAAGGGTGGAAACAGCTTGGTCAATGAGTGACCATAGCATATGAATCTAAAACTAATCTCAAAGAGCCTGAGGGTACCCAAAGCTAACCTAGTCAAGTAGTCATTTTTTCATGTGCTCTGAGCTAAATACACTGTCTATAAAAGACTCCCTGTACACCTCAGAGCAAAAGTGTTTTGTTTTTCTCACATTAAAAAAGAAAAAAAAAGTTTCAAACAATACATTGTAGAGGGTGCATAACAGTAAGCTAAAAATAATTATGTAACAGGACAGTCTCTTACTTGTCACTAAAATAAAACTCAGTCCTGAAAGTTGTGGAGAAAAAGTCCACCTAAGCAAAACTCATTTCCTTGAGGCTACTTCAGAGCTTAAACCTGCGTGATCAAATCCTTTCTGTTGGTTATCTACAGATGGTTTGGAATCACCAAACAAACCCCAAAGAAAAGCAGTTCTGATTCATAATTAATTGATGCTCCAGATAATAATTAAAATTTTTAAACAATTTCCATAATCTCATCGAATCTTTCCATTCCTGTTACTAATTGCCTCAGTCATGCAGAGAAGAAAAAGCATATTTGAAAGACATGATTTCAGTGGGATACAACATTATGCATTTACCTGGGAATCCCACAGTAATTACCGCTGTGCTGGAGTTCACCATGCCTTCTGTGATCATCATGGAGCAGGACAGTCTCTCCAGCCTCCAGAACACCTCAGGATATTTCACCTCATTTGTAGGGCTCCATCATATTAATTTTATAGGATTCAGGGTGGGAAATGCCAGTTAAACTTCTCGTGGTCTTGTATTAGAATTTTGAACCTACTCAGTTAGCAGGGTCCAGCCCTGGAATAACTGTGAAATTAACTGTATAGAAAATAAAGAGCTGTACAAAATTAATAAATGTCATGGATCCTTTCCCCTTCTTCTCCTTGCCCCTACAATAAGGATCCAATTCTCTCATATCAGAGAGACAGAGACTGTATTAACTGAAGCCACGAAAATGCTGCTCCGGTCAGGTGTTGGTAGATAAATGTCAGTGTTATTTCCAGTGTCACCTTAGATCTACCCAGCTCAGAGCATCCGGGGCATGATCCAACTGTGATCTGTCACCTTGTGGCCCTGGTCCATCCAGCAAAACCAAACCCCTTGCTCCTAACCTTAGCCCTCTTATCCCAAACAAGAGAGATGGGTGAGAGATGCTGCCCTCTTGTCTCATCAGTGAAGATGTGGCAGAATGAAACTTCAAAATATAAACCAATCTTTATAAAGCTAAAGAAAACTTTATTTTTTCACTATGTTGCCTAAAACCTTAGGATATGCACAGAACTGATTTTTGGGTGAACTATGATAATGAACAAGCCCAGTTACTTTTCACAATAAAGCTGCACGAGAGTGCAGAACTGCTCCATAAACAAGCACAAGGGATGGGGTGAGAAAATCACTGAAAAATATTAAGTCCCCGGAGCATCACGGGATGTGCAATTTTCATTGTGCTCTGAGACGTACTTATGTGGCCTTGTTGCTTCTATTGATCATTGTAGGTCTTTCCTAATAGAGTTACAAGACATTTTCAGTTGCAGACTTCGAAACCTGTGGGAAATGGGATCCAATCATCCTGCTGCTGTGTTTCTGTAAGGCCAGCTCTGTCTTGTTGCTACTGCTCTGTTGGGCTTTAAACACAATACCAGCACATCTACAGCTGAGAAGCAGGGAACAGAGATCGTGCCAGCACAGGTTATGAGTCTCTGTGAAGCAAGAACCAAACCTTTCTGGTCATTTACAAAGTTCAGTTAATTTTCTAATGATTTTTGTTATGGAACTGCAACTTCCATTTCCAGCAGGGTTGTAAATGCAGGAAGAAAGTGGGAAGCATTAAGAGGTGTTTTAGACTCCTTTGCCACACAAATAGGTACAGTAATGAATAAACAGAGAGAAATTTTTCAATGTTATGCTGGGGCAGAAGGCATTGAAATAGTCAGAGAAATCTCAGTGAAAATAAATGTTACATTAAGCAATGTAACCCAAGGCATGGGGAATCTTAGTAAGAACCTGTATTTTGGGTTCCTATTTGTATCAAAATAAAGAGATTTGTGTTTTGCTTATCAGAGCTACAATAAAAGATAATTAAAAAAGGGAAACATCTACATTTGAAAATTTTCTAGTGAAAATATTACATAAACAATTTACCTAGACAAATCTATCTGTCAAAAACTGGAGACTGAAACAAAATACAAGCCACTTTCCTCATATAATATTAGTAAAGACAATCTGTGCCATTTAAGGTGCTTATCTATTTTTAAGAAAAAAAAAAAAGTGTAGATAAAATTCAAAGCAAAGCATGATCCAGCAAGATGTGGAAAAATTTCAGCTTATGTTGGCATGATGTGAAGTTTATGGAGTATATCACCTGCAGAATCAGGCTCATCGCTGCTCTCCCAAGCCTTTTGAAGGAAGGACTCCTGTAGGTTCAGGGGACGATTCAGTTTGCCTCAGGACTCCAGCAAGGGGACAGTCTTTGGGTGGCAAATGTGGGAGAAGGTTAAAGGGACTCTGCTACATGCACAATTATGTTTATGGACTTGAAAAAAAATCAAAATGCATCAAGGTAGGGTCTCTTCTCTATGTGAATATGTCGCTGGCCACAAGGACAAAATGCAGGTTCATTGCTGAAAAGTAGTGAAGTGGATTTGTGTCCTCACCAGGTTTCTGTTCTGTCCCATCCTGTCATGTACACTTTTCATCACAGCAGCATCACAGAGCTGAGATTAGCAGCACTCTGAAACAGCTAAAACGCCTCCATGCTTGAATTCATAGTGAAGATTTCTTTACCATTACAGTGTAGACACAAATATTGTATTGTGGTCTGGAGGTAGGTCAAGAATGGTCCTTCTCCCACTCTACTCTGCCCTGGTGAGACCACACCTGGAATATTGTGTCCAGTTCTGGGCCCCTCAGTGCAAGAAGGACATAGAACTCCTTGAAAGAGTCCAGCACAGGACCAGGATGATTAAAGGAGTGGAACATCTTCCTTCTGAGGACAGGCTGAGGGAGCTGGGTCTCTTTAGCTTGAGAAGAGGAGACTGAGGGGTGACCTCATTAATGTTTATAAATATGTTAAGGGTGAGTGTCAGGAGAACTGAGTCAGACTCTTCTCAGTGATGGCCAGTGATGGGGCAAGGGGCAATGGTTCAAAGCTGGAGGAGAGAAAGTTCCATCTGAATACAAGGGAAAGCTTTTTCACTGTGGGACAGGCTGCCCAGAGATGTTGTGGAGTCTCCTTCTCTGGAGACACTCAAGGCATTTCTGGATAAATTCCTGTGTGATTTGGTCTAGGTGATTCTGCTTGGGCAGGGAGGTTGGATATTTTGAGGTCCCTTCCAACTCCTGACATTCTGTGATTCTCAGGAAACAAAACAATGCATGCACATTGATGTGCCTATAAGCTGAAACGTGTACTTGATTACATCACTGTAACTAAACAATTACTCTGACTTTGGTGAAGTTCACTGAGATGCTAGGAAGCAGAGTTTCTGTGGTATGCATTCCACTCTGCAAGATGTTATCTGAGAGACTGTACAAGCAGGAGAGTGTAGAGGAAAAAAAAAAAGGAGGGAAAAAAGCATCTCTCCAAACTGGAGGAGAATGAAACACAGCACAAAAGTACATATGAACAGTTAACATCCCAGAGAGGATGATATGGTCTATGAAGACCTGCCCTCCTAACCTCAGGAAATACAAATCAATCTGTGTTTCATCAGCTGAAACTTGAACTTCTAGCTAGTAGCTCTATGCTCTTCCGCCCACCTTCTTCCCAAACTCCTCCTTGAACTGATTTACACTATTTGCTTCCACTGCTGATTTCGGCAGTTTGTTCCAGACCGTATTTCAAGTACCCTTTGTGTAAAACTGTTCTCTCTGAATATATCGGAGTCCCTAAATTCTGGTACACATATTGGAGTGGTTACAGAAGTAATTTTAGTGTAGCTGGCAGCCGGCCTAACTCGTGCTCTGATCTCGCCTCCCCTCCCTCAAGCGAACAGTTAATACTATGCCGTCAAAGTCAGGGCTGCTACAAAGACAGGCTGCTCCAGCCAAGTGCCCAGAGGGACACCTCTTGAACCTGTCACAGATTGGCAGAACACCCTGGCTGGAGCAGCCTTCCCAACCCTGAGAAGGGACCGAATTAACGAAGAACAAAAAGGAAGAAAATAAAGAAGAGCGAGATCCTACATCTTAAAATTTGACCCTAATCACAGACATTTTATTTGCTTTTCACAAATATTTTCATAGGTAACTGTCGGATAAAAAAGAAAAAAAAAAAGTATTTTTAAGAAACAAACCCCTATCCCAACATTCCACATGGGTATCTTGAAAACCAAGTCATCTGGAGAGCAATCGACAGCAACACAGTGTCTTTCCACATTCAGAGTCAAGGATCAATATTGGGAGCTATATTCATAGCAAATATTTGGCAATTTCTCCACAGAGATTTGCAAAAATGGAATTTGATTCATTTTTTTAATTTTGAATTAAAAAGGGGACTAAACTTGTTGAAATCTCAACTGCAGCTGTAGCTTGGCAATTATATGGTTGAAAAGAAATGGGAGAATGAATAGCAGCCTCCAGATCTTGAATAAATTGTTAGTTGTTCTTAACAGAAAAATACAGGATTCTTAATTTTGACTTCTGAGGTTCTGCATTTTCTAACAGATTATTATTTGCAAGTGTCTTTTTGACTCCACTTTTGTGCATGAACTAAGGATAGGAAAAGGCAGACAATCTATCAAGTGTGCCAGAACTTTTAAATGAAGATGACATGTTTTTCCCAGTCAGAACAACTTTCATCAGGAATATTTTTGGAAATTTAGAAAATCTCTTTGATGTCAAAAAAAACCCGTTTCTCACATTCTTTTGAAGCAGACAAAAGGTCAATGTTAATTGCAATATGTTGTAAATCATATAGATTAGTTTCAAGAAAATATTTAAAGGGAGATATCTTATATGTGACATTCATTCTTCAGCCAGCCAGATATGGATAGTGTTTAATTTATAAGGAATTAAAAGGATGGAAGTGTCTTGCAAAATGCAGAATTTAATGAAATTCTTCTGTTTTGTTACCAATTCACAGATATCATCTTTTCTTATTTATGGAGAAAAGTGAATTAATCATCACATGCAGAGTTGCAAATTCAGCAGAAAAATAAATTGTCAGCCCTAAAACTCAAATTCTTTCAAAGGATCTGCAAAGATAAAATTTTTGAATAGCTTAGATAGAACAAATGGACAAGAAAAGATAATGCATCTTTTGAAACACAAACCTGCAAAGATGTTATGCTCAATTACTCTGACAAAAGATTTGGAAACCAACAATATCCCCTGTGGAATACCACTGCTAAACTAGAATGCTAAATCAAAAGCTCAAAGTTAAGCAAGAATAATATAGCATAAACCACATTACATGCATGTCATCCTTAAAGCTAGAACTCACATGGATATTTATTGAATAACTACTTCTGCTTTAAGGTGGAGGGGGGTTCCCACACCACATGTGAACATAGTAGAAGTACCACTCTGGATACCATACAGAAAAGTGGTGGGATTGGGCAGGCTGCATCCCTGACTGCAAAGTCCTCTGGTGACCAGCCAGAGTTCAAAGATTGGTTTATAGTCTAAACAAAGCTTGGGAGAGCAATCTTTCAGGCTTATCTTTACAGGCAACAAAAGCTCTGCTAGAACACGAGGCAGGGAGGCAGCTGTGTATGAAAGGCATTTGAGGAAATGAGGAACTGTAACCTGGGCTGTCATGTCAGTGGCCAACAGAAGGTTACTGTGAATAAACCAGGACTTCTAGCAAGCTACTGGATAAAGTGCCACAGGAACCTTAGCATTGCCACGGTATTTCCCAGCCTGATGGAGGAAAACAGGCTTGTTTTATTTTCAGGGAGTGCTTCCAGCCAAGTTGCACAAGGAGCAGGGTTTGCACGCAAGCAATAATCTTCCATCTGCTGGAAGACACGGGGATACATCCAGCCACCTACTGCGGGACCAGGGCAGGGGATCTGTTGGGAAGTGACAACTTCCAGACAGCTGATGTTATCAGCAGTGTTCATCATTGCATGGCTGTAGATGTTTGGGGAGCCGCATTTGGGACACATGTACCCCGATGCTGATGTAACAAGGAATGGAATGTGGGCTGTTTCTGAGGGACGGGAATGATGTTGCCAAAAAAGCACTAAGAATACAAGTCCAATTTAGGCCAGTCAGTTCTCATTATCTTCACTGAGATGGTAAGTCCATAATTTTGGCTGTACAGAAAAAAGGGATCATCTTTCTGAACTGCCGGCCTAACGTACAGTGCTGCTGCACATGCTGGGGTCTGGGAAGGCCTCAGTAGCCAGATATCAGAGCTCTTGAGTTCCTATCCTAGGATGTAACCTGGAGTCCTGTGTCCAGTTCTGGGCTCCCCAGTACAAACCAGTCAGGGATCTCCTGGAGAGAGTCCAGTAGAGGCCACAAAGATGACAAAGGGCCTGGAGCATCTCCCCTGTGAGGAAAGGCTGAGTGAGCTGGGGCTGTTCAGCCTGGAGAAGACTGAGAGGGGATTTCAGCAATATTTATCAATATTTGAAGTGTGGGAGCCAAAGGGAGATGGCCAACCTCTTTTCAGTGGCCTGTGGGGACATGGCAAGGGGCAGTGGCCACAAGTTGGAACATTTCTGCACCGAAGTGAGAAAGAACTTTTTCACGGTGAGGGTGATGGAGAACTGGGACAGGCTGCCCAGGGGAGTTGTGGAGTCTCCTTCTCTGGAAATACTCTAGACCAGTCTGGACATTGACCTGTGCAACCTGCTCTAGGAAACCTGCTTTAGCAGGGGGGTTGGACTCGATCTCTCGAGGTTCCTCCCAACCCCTACAATTCTGTGATTCTGTGACCAATAGAATTACATATACAAGTAAAAGAACTAGGAAAATTTAGGTTAATTGTGGTATCAATTTAAATTCACCTGCCTTAGATGTTTCCTCTGAATACCTGAGATCTGTGCCCTAGATAGCAGAGGTGCCGTGGAGTCAGCTGTGCTACACTTCTTGTACTCCAGACAGATATGCCAGTCAGCGGGGGATCATTATTCATCTGAAAAAGGATGAATTTGTTGATTGATGTTAAAAGCTGATAGGAAAGTTGAAAGGACAACAAACAAGGAGAAATACAGGGCACACAACTGTGGTTTTAAAGTTAATGGATTTTTCCCATCAGGTAATACTGCATATAAAATAATAATGGTGCTAACTAAAACATTAGTTACTACTTGATGATGACACTTTACATCTTTCTGTAAACCTCGTATTGACACTAGCAGAATCTCCTGTGAGGAAGGGGGAATGCTGTCCTACATTGATATCCAGCGTATGTAATGTGTTTATATAATCCAGTTCCCTCCACAGAACTAATCTGATCTGTCTGGTTTGGAGCATGTACTGCTGATTAGCCAAGCTCCCTGTGTGCTTTTATTTCTTGAAGATGCAAGCTCGTTCTGGCCTTTTGGTTTTTTGTTTTGTTTTTTTTTTTCATCTTGGCTCCTTACTTGAATGGGGGTAGAGCAAAGACTTCATAATAGCAGTCTACCAACAGTCACTGTTGCTAAACTAGGATTGTGTTCATGTGGGATGCAAACAACAGGCACTCATCCTTCAATTTAGGAACATCAAACTTCAATTTGACAGTTGTTAGAAAACTTTCATTTTTAAATTATTAAGCAAAAGGGAATGAAAGAGAAAAAAGGGCTAAGAAATTAGAGACAGTTACTGACTTTCTCCAGTGAAGAGTATTGATCGACAAATACAGTCCCAAAACTCAGAATTAAAATTAACTGCACTTACTGCATCAGTTACATTGCAGAGTTTGAAAATACAGCATGAAAGATGAACAAATGCTATGAAAAATAAAGGCAAAATGCAATTATATTATAAAAATATTTGCACATTATATTTTATAGAAGAGTAACACATCCTTGCAGGTTAGAAAACTGCAACACTGAGAGGGAGTAATTACTTACCTTAAAACTTTTTTCAAAAAGTTCTAACAGAAGGGATATAGCTATCAATCAAAATCAAATTAAAAGGGTTTATGGCAAATGACTCAAAGCAATACAATTTTATTTTCCTGAAGAGATTTATTTACAGAGCGAGATTAAATATGTCTAAGATTTATGCACTCACTCTAGGAACACGAATTTCTTGGGTTTTAAACTTTTAATGCAGTAACCTTTACCCTTGTTTGAGATAAGCCTATGTCAGCATTTATAAAGTAGGGTCTTTAGTTGTTTGGTCCAGTATAATAAACCATTTCTTCCTCCTGTGTTGAATGGTAACTTTTTATTCCTTTGAAGCCTCTTTCCTTTAATCAGGCATTTTCATTCTGTTTTCCTCCTCTTCCATAATGCTACTCCAGATCTAGAGCAGTTCCAGGAATCTTTCCTCTAGGAAAAACATGAACATTTTTCTGGAAACACAACGAGGAATAAAAGACTCATCTGGAGTCTTAAATGACCCAGAGCTTTATTTCTCTGCTAACACAGAGTGCATTATCCAAGGAGGAGGACCGTTCTGAAAGACAAATTCACAATACTCACACGTGGAGTAACACATGCAATGAAAGCACATTTTCTTTGCTGGTGTCTGTCATCAGAACTGCCTTCCTAGATTTAATAAACAGACACAATCCTAAATAGCCATATCACTTACTGCCTAGCTTTCAATTAACTTTATTTTTACCAGACGCAGACCCACGAACATTGTCAGTTTTCCTTTAAAAGTAGCCTTTTACTTCACAGTAAAAAGAAGTTTTCTTTCTTTCCAGCCTTTCAAATCTTGCATTTTTTTGGTCCTTCTTCTCCTTTTCATAAAGTGCATTATCAATAGGTTAAGAAGAGGCCAGAGATGGCTAGATGGGAGTAATGCCAGAAGGACTCACATAATATTTCCACACAGTCTTAAAATTCTATGGTTACCCAAGAGCTGTGCTAGTGCTCTTCTACACACAAACCAGACATCCAAAACACAGAAAGAATGCCATCTTCACACTACATTTTGTACATTGTGGTGCTTTCCCTCTAAAAACGTGAGGGGAGGAAATATTAGCAGTGGACTGAAGGGCCATGCTCAGTTAGTTAACAAACAAAGCACGTTCACTTCGTTAGGCCATGCCATACATGGATACCTGCTCTGTGTGTCTCTATAATCACAATGACAAGGAGCAGGACTTGTGCTTGCTACGAAGCTTTCTGGATCACTGGAGATGATTTCAGAGTCCTGCTGCACAGATTCTGCCAATTTCTGTTCTGGTGTTTTTGAAGACTGGAGCTAAACAAGCACCTGAAATAGGAGGAAAGTCCAAGAGGCCTTTCATAGCTCCTGTGACAAAGGTACAAGTAATTAGAAACTAAACTCCTTACAATTTACTGTTCTGCAAAACAAAGGAATCAAGTAACCAATGTTGCTGACAAATTGGTGGCCAAAGGAGAGTTGGAGTTGATAAAAAAAAACCTGTCAGAAGTTTAGTCTGATCTTTTGTTTAATTTTCTTTCTCATCCTATTTTGTTCTTCTCAAACAAACCAAATTTTGGTGATGTACAAAAAAACCCCAAAGGAGATGTATAGCAAAGGTGCCCTACAGCTTCAGGCACAGCACAGTTGTCCAGGTAGGGTGTGGTCATGGCATTTGGCCCACATCCCGCTCCCACTGATGCTTTTTTATCCAGGGCAATAACAGTATGGCGGACAACTAGTCCCAGCACCCCGCTCTCCAGTGCTGGTTTTCTCTCCCACATCACAGCCCCGTGGCCTGTGCACATGAGAACTGTGTTTCCAGGATGCTCTGGATTCTGAGCTGTCCTGAGCACGCCTTACACTACCAGGTGTTGCTGGGGGTACTGTCGGTGAAATGACGGATCTACAAATGCACAATAAGCTTTGCTGCAACAAGTGAGGGACAACAGGGTGTGGCAATACCTTGAGATCAAGAAAACAGCCCAGCTGGCAATAAAGGTTGACCATTACAGTCCAAATAATTCAATTCACAACACTGGAAATCTACTACTGCAGAATATAATATCATCACGACCGCATCTATCCTAACCCACTGACGACCTCAGGGAATTTTCAAGAATATTGCTTCTATTTTCTGTCCTTTCATGCCTAATGTATACGGGCAGACTTAGCTATGTCTGCAACAAGAGAAGCCATTATGTCTTGAGGAAAGAAATGACCACTCCCATTATCTGAATGCCAAATTTCATATGTTCAGTTCACCAATATCCCATGCTAGCCTTTCAGCTAAGCCACTAAATGAGATGGGCTCAGGTCTCTAAAATTACTAGAATAGAAGCAACATTTTTGTCAACTGCAGCCTGAAACCACAGCAAGAATATCATAGTTGACATGCTAAAATATGAAAAACTGACATTATACTTAAGGTGTTTCTAAGAAAGAATATTACATTTATTATCGGGAATAAATTCATAGATTTACCATGCATCAGACATTAGGCTTTATTTTTCTGTATAAAATAAATATAGCTGGAGTATAAGATTATGACTTCACTATTATTTTGTAAAACCATTTCATTTAAACAGAGATGCCTCTTCACCTCATACCATAAAACTGAAAACAGAACCATCAGATGATTGTACAACACAAGCACATTGTACATGAGGACAACATAGGTAGACTTTCTTGTGAAGCTGCTGGGTTTTATCACTGGTTAATGATTTGTTGTACTATTTATAGGATAAACAATAAATCTAACATGATTCATCATATTAGCCAATAAATCATGAGACAAATCATTAAGCAGAGTGATAAAATCAAGTGTTTTAGAAATAAGTTAATCTATGATGCCAATGCCTAATCTAAAGAGTTGCTTAAAACCCCTATTTGCTAATCATTTTTACATAAAGAAAGACTGATGATTTTGTAGATTAAATGTGTACTTACTGCTATAAACAGTAGATAATCAGATGTTCTGTATTGGTCTGTTTAGAAAGGGGAAAAAAAAGATTTAAAAAATCCTCTGTAAAAAAAGTAACATCATTTTGATTGTATTTGTATATTTACATATGGCTGTCTGCACTACTTTTGAGCCTGCCTCAGATTTTGGTGAAGAAATAGTTAATTTAAAGCATGCTGCAAGGTTGCTGGATAGATATTATCTTTAGCTATGAATTCCATAATATCCTAATTAACAATTTCATTAAGACTTGATGGCTGGTTCTAATGCTTCTTCATTCTTCAGTCTGAATATAACCCTGAAGTCTTTCTCATTTGTGACAACTGTGTTTATAGCTTCTCTACCCATAGAGCTTCGTGGCACTTTGAATTATGCTCAAGAGTATATGGGCATCACGTCACATTTGTGTGCCTGATATCATACATGACTAGCTGCGCTCCAGCCAGGGTCCTTAATGTACGTTCTACAGATGGACTACCCTCTGAATGCTTAGCCAGATATTAAGTTAAATCTTTTTGGAGTCAAGCTTATTTCACATCAGTTATACAAACATATTGGTTCCTTTAAAAGGACAAATGCACTGGAGTAAGACAGGGAATCTAGGTCGGAAATCTAGGAAATTCTTTTTAAATTTTAATTTAGCCTTTATATTTGAAAATCCCTTCTTTTGGAATTATTGTTGTCTGTGGAGGGTTTGTTTTCATTTACTTTATCCCAAAGAGAAGTAGCTGAGCAATATTTATCAAGAAGTAGGTAAGCAGCGTAGTTGGCTTAACCATGAGAGAAACAAACAGCAAGGCATCCTTCTTCCCTCTCGCTTTCTGGTGTGTAGGAAAATGCAACAAACCTGACAAGATAGTGACAAACCAACATGATATTTTCTAGTTCAGGATTTTTCTTCCAAAAGGAAAAAAAACCCCAACCAACCCCACAACAAACCAGTTAACATTTGTATGCCACTGCCTGTCTATCTATTTATCACATTGGGACCATGTCATACATACTGCACCTTCTCGACAAGGCTAATCTTGAGAGCAAGGTATTTTCCTCTAACTGAAAGAATATGTTTGAGTAACAAAAGCATCTGCAATTAGGGCTGTGACCAACTGTTTACTTGTCACACGCAGTCAGGTGAACAAACCCCTCCAGCTCACAAAGTACATCAGGGAAGGGAAAAGGAGGGGCAAGCCTAGGCTGGGTGGGGGGTTATGTCAGAGAGGCTGAAGGGAGCAGAGAGGATCTTGCTGGGTTTGTTGTTTTCTTGCTTTTTATCTCAATCCCTACAGCATGTTTTGTAAAAGATGTCTGAGGCTCAACCAGGGAAGCGAGAGCTCTGTGCAGTATAGGTGGGGATCATTCCTTTGTATCTTTCTTTGGTTTATAATGCACAGACATCCCATCCATACATATAAAATGTAATAATGAGGAGCAGGCACATCCGAATCATATGCCTGCAGTCCCTTGTTATTCTTTCAGAACCTGCTTATCTTTTGCTTCACTTTTTCCTGATGACACTTAAGGTCAGATTTTTAAGCACTTATATGCCTCAATTTACTGAAATCAATGGGAGCTAGGTGCTTAAACATCTTTGAAGAACTAGCCCTTTAATGTTTATTAACAATGCCTCAGATGAGGGTACATCCTAGAAAACATAATAATTGCTTTCCTTTATTAACTGTGGTGTGTCGAGATAAGATAGAATCAAGTCCTCAGACTCATCTCCTCTCAATGATTTCCTAAATGAGATCAGTTCCCACTTACATCCTGAATGACCAAGGGTGACTAAATCAGAGCAATGAAGTACATTTACATCCTTGAAACTCACATCATCTTGCTGATTCACATTTGATTCATTTATCAAGTCTCAAAACGTTTGATATTTTTCTCCAACACTCAGGTATAATCATTTTAACTACAAGAGATTATCTCCTTTTTCTCTTTATGTAAAGATGAACCCTTTTTTTTTTCCTCTGGGGGCTTAGACTGTCACATGCTAACTGTAAAAGTAAAGTTAAGCCAGGATTATTTCCTGCTTTGTGTTTTGTCCTCATGTTATTAGTCTTGTGAATTCATGTACATATAGCTCATTAATGCATGGCACAAAGCAGATGGGCCTCCAAAGTCAACCACAAGGTGCAGGATATCTAGCATCTTTGCACAAAAAATGAAAGAATCAGGAAAAAAATCCACAATTCTAGCAGAGGCCTTTGAATGATTGGGAGGGAGAAGTAAGGAAGAAGAAGGGAGGAGGTGTCTTCTGGCAGACCTTCAGCATCAACGGAGAATATTTTGCTCATTTGAACGAGCTATGGGTCAAGCTCTAAACTGAGCCTCCCAGCATTTCTCCATGTTCCTGGAGAGGAAGATTCCCATCAATACTTAGTTCTAGCTTTACCTTAACTGGGGTCACTCTTAGTTACTGGATTATTAGTGGTAACCTTTCTCCATTTTTGTCTCCTACAAGCTTAGCAGTCACATGTTCTCCTCTAGAAAATCTCTACTCAGATACCTTGTATATCAACCAAGAGGTATCCACATTTTCAAGAAAAAAACTCTTAAAGTCATTTAAATCCATGTTGGGTCCAGGACTTCATTTTTCAGCGCTGTCTATTTTACTCTTTCTTTTCTCTGAATATCTTTCTCTCCAGCTTCCCGCAATTTTTCCCTATTTCTCCTTTTTCCATTCATTTCTTTCCAGCTCTCCTCACACGTTTCTCTCCTCTTTTCAGTTCTGCTTTTCATTTTGTCCACTGCAAACTACTTGACCAACATTAGACACAGCAAGCGGCAATCACCACAGGTAAGATAAATACCAAAATTGTAAGTCACTCTGTCAAATTAATATTCAAATCCATTTGGAAATGTGCTTGATGAGAAACTGTGAGGGTTCCTATCCTCTCCTCAGGCATCTTCTCATTCTAACTCCTGCTATTCCCATACACTTTCTCCTTCTCACAGGGAAGATGCCAGAGGGAACAGAAATAAGCTGTTAGTAACAAGTCCCCCAACTACTCCAGTCAGACCATACCAGATAGTTTCACATTAGGATCAGCAACAAGGGCTTGACCTAGAGTGCATCCCTCTTCTCCTCCCTACCAACCCAGACAGTGTCCTGTAAAGGAGCTCTCATTTATCATGATAGTTCTGATCCTTTACCCTGATTTATTTAATTTTTTTTAGGTGTCCCTAGTGATGTATCAGGAGATCACCACTGCAGGCAGCGATCATTGTGCACCATTGCACCCTGAGATGCATTTGAAGCATTACTAGCTTTCAGAACAACGATGGGTTTGGGTTCAGACTGAACTGACTGGACATCTTCTCAACTTCTCACACCACATCCTCTAACCTCCAACACAAAATGTTTGGGGGGGATTTTATGGGTTTTTTTAACCTAATAGTATTTCCTCTTTGTAAATCTTCAACTGATTTCCTGGAAGTCTCACTCTGCACCTGAGATACACGAAACACAGGGATTACTTTTTAATCAGTCCAGGACTGCTAGGGAGAAGATTGGATTCATGTTCCATTTCTGCAGCAGCAGGTCACTCCTGGTCACACCACCTCTCCAGAGTAACTGTTTCTAAAGCCCGCTAAATCAATTTTAACACTCTTCTGTTTAATAACAGCATAAAGCACAGCCCTTGTGTGGATTTAATTAGAGCCATACAATCTGCATTAAGCACACAGAACAGTACTGCACTGAAGGAAACCCACTCATTATCTCAATAAATTTAAGACCGACTGGACAAGCACTTCTTAAAAATTAAATTTTTTGAGGTATTATGATTACCAAAACTATCCAAAGAGTCAGTCACAGATAAAATTACAATGTCCCAAGTACTTTCCTCATCCAACATGTCTGTTGAAGCCAACAGAGCCTCAGTGTCTCTCTATATTCAGGACAAGGACTATTTCATACATAAGCACCGATATGCTTTTTCCTGCCACTATTCAACCCACATGTTTTCAAAGGGATAATGAGGTCATGTGGGAACAGCATGGCTAAAGTACCCAGTATAGCACCCAAACTCTATTCCTACATGGCTTTGTATATCTAGATTTTGGGGCCAGGGATTAAGGGGTTCTTATCTAAACCATTCAAAATTATTTCTAAAGTAGTACTGCAAAAACATTTTACAGTGAATTACTTTTTAAAACATATTTTAAACAGAAACACATCGCCATATTTTCTGTGGGCTTGAAAGCTTATGTTAAGTTTCCAAATAAGTCAATTCTAGAAAGATAACATCTTTTTTAAACAAAAAAAAAGTGTTGCAAGCTAATACTGTATATAACAAATAAGCCTTAATTAAAATTTAAATTGAAATCTGTATTGGCTAATAACTCCTGAACGAGAAATATTTTAAGGCAAGGTTTTCAAAAGCACTTTGGTCAAATGTTTAGATACTTAGTAACTATAATTAGGGTAAAAATGTCAAACTCTTCCATTCACCAAAGTATAAGCAGAATTTAGAAAAGTTCTTGATGTCCATCTGCCCCTACTGTGACATTTACAGCTGAATTTCTACACAAGCTTAGCATCCGAAATGCTGAAGTCCTCTGGGAATCTGGATGTGTTTTGACAAACAGTATCTGAGCACAGGTAGAATCTTGGGTTGAAATCTAGTTCCAGCTGTGGATGATGGACTATGATGAGAATATGTCCTGTACCCATCAGCATTACAGTGCCACGTTCCTTTTCCTTGCCACAGTTGTTCCAAGGGAACTTATGTAAGCACACTTACGTGTGCAGCAGCACACACAATGCCCACGTTAATACAAAAAAAATTGCATTTTTTTTGTTCAATTCCCACAAAACTAATTTTCTGACTACCTTGTTCGATATCTAACAACTCTACATACCAAGACACTTAGGTGGCTTAGGCCACATGTGAAAAGTCAGCTTTAGATGAAGACTGAATGAAAATCATCCCGAGAGATCAGTACACAGTCAGATTTGCTGACCCCTCAGCCTGTTCACTACCGATGGTGGTAAGTAGCTGTAAGAATATTAACAACGAGACCTGAGGCAGTCAGAAAGCCCCACCTAAGGTGATTTGAGATATCACCCTATACTTTTAACCCATCACAAAAATCAATAAAAGCCAAAGTCAGCAAAGTGAATGCTTACCATATTTAAATCTAATTAAAGGTTATTTTTGGACGGATCTCTAACTCTTCAGTAGGGATAATTTCATCTTCTAGTCATGATCTCTCTGCACATTTTCAACATCACATACTACTGAAAGCACACAGCTGA
Organism: Heliornis fulica; assembly: GCA_013399135.1. Taxonomy (NCBI): domain Eukaryota; kingdom Metazoa; phylum Chordata; class Aves; order Gruiformes; family Heliornithidae; genus Heliornis; species Heliornis fulica. The sequence continues at coordinate 56,782 of VXBZ01007980.1, read as the reverse complement.
CTTCCTAAATATTCACTAAGAGATAACGACTCTTTTTATTCTGCTTTTATTGTGTTTGGATTCATCTTTGTTATAAAGTAACTTTTAAAAGTTCCCCCAACACAATATTATTTTTATGCATTCTTAACAAGAAAAAAAAAAGAGGCATGGTTTTTAAAAAATATTTTAAAATATCTTTTCATAACCCAACATTTATATTTTCTATTGAAAAAATGCCAGCGCAATAAAGTGGTTTATGTAAATATATTAAAAAAAAAAAAAAGCTGCTGTCAAAATCTGCATGAGTTGTTTAAGCACTAGGAATGAGAACCAGCAACAATGAAGATGTGCTGCCTTCATATTTGGCCACGTGCCACAACTCTAAAGAGGAGGCCATCTAGAACATGCAGTGCATTACCCTGTTGAGCAAGCTATTGGCACTTTTTTTTTCCCTCCTCTAAAGTAAAACATTTTTGACAAGCAACTCATGTATAGACATTTCACACAGCTTTTCTTTCATTTGCATTCTCATCAGAAGAATGGGATTTTCTAAAACGGAAGGCGGAAGTGCTCACCGCAGAGTGAAAGCAGAGAACCCCGCGTCTGAGGTGATAATCCAAACCGAGCTGACAGCAGATAGAACGCGAGATCTGTGATTGGCAATTTCAGCAACACTAAGTGAAACATGAGCAGCAACATCACATCACAAATCATTGAAACAAAGGGACTCAACCTTTTTCGGGTTAATTTAATAGGGGCTGGACAAAACAGGAACGGACACTTTATAGGCAAAGAAATATAAAGGGAGTGTTTCTAAACACTTGAACTATTTTGGGACTTTTACAATGCTTCAGCTATTATTTTTTTGAAGAACAAATATGTTTTGGCTCATCCCAGGGCTTTGATTTTATTGTTAGAAATTCTCCAGGTTTACAAGTGCATGATGCCAAGTTTTAAACATCTTGCAATGGAGTCAGTTTTCCAGGAAGTTCCAGGGAACCACAAATGCAGAAGTCATTAACAAATAATGGGGTTCGTGTGCATGCTGATTTTTTATTTATTTACTGCACCTCATTTTGTAAAACATTCCTCACACGCTAAAAAGTGCAGAAATACCCAATTTAAACAGTTGTTCCACCGGACACAATGAAGTTTCTAAAGTAAGAAGGTGGGTGCATCATTTTTGTTAGCTGCTGCTATGAGCTTTTATATATATAAAATTATATATATAAAAATCTGGGACAAATGAAAATAGAAATCGGATTGTGGTGACTGTAACAACCTAGCTCACATTAGACTTAGATTCTGTCACACTTAAAAAAGGCTCTTGCACAACTTCAGTGATAAGGAAAATGAAAGCATTACAGAAGTTTTTAAAGGAACCAAAGGAGACATCAAGTAATTACAAAAATTATGCACTGCTTCTTCAGTTTGCTTTTTGGAAAATCTCAATCCCACACAATATCTTTCCCATATCTTATACTCATCTACACAAAAGGCGAACCCTAATTAATGAAACTGTTCGGGTGCAGTAAACAAGCTCAGTTCGTCTGTATGAGATTATGTCATCTACTGGGTCAGTTTTGGAGCTGGTTATAAATCAACAGAGTCCCTGCCTAGAATTGCAGACACTCCTGTATAAATACTGATAAAATACAAATGGATACTTTTTCTAAAATATGAGATAGGAAAATAATAAGCAATGTCCATAATGTTTGCAACCAATGCCCAGGCTTTATAAACCAAGGCCCTAAATCCTTCTTAAATGCCTTGTCGTTTTAAGATTCCAGGAACATCCTGTGT
>VXBZ01007980.1:0-50000 GCA_013399135.1 Heliornis fulica | reverse complement strand
AGTTTGTCACTCATTACTACATTCTGAGACACCCTATGGAAGTGACACTAAGGGCAAGGAAGACATTTTCTTCTTTGTATTTTGTCTTATAGTGAATCGTGTCAAAGAGAAGTAAAACAAAAGCGTGGTAAACCACAATGGTGCAAATTGTATCAGAATTTGGCGTGTTCTATCAAGAACATGACTCTGAATGTGGACCAACCACATTCCTTCCAGTACTACAGAGATCAAGGAAAGGGTGCTTGGGGTCCAACCCAATGACAATATATTTCATATTTCCTGATTAAACAAGAAAGTCAGAAGGATCTTAATAAAGAAACTGATAGTCTCTGCTGAAGTCTATTTTTACTTTCAAAGCAAAATGTGTTTGCTCTATTTTCTCAAAAAGATTTAAAAATATATTTAACTCATTATTTTTGCCTTAAATTCTCATTAAGTATTTTTTATTGTCTTTGAAAAAACTGCTGTCTGGGACTATTCCACAAACCAGACCAACTTTATAAAGAAGAATCTAAACAAACCCTTTAATGTGCTGCAAGCTCTAACCCCAAACAGATGGGATACCATTACCAAAAGGCAGATCCTTAAAATCTATCATCATTATAAAAAGCTTGGACTTTGTTAAACCTGGGATGCTGTGTGCCCAGCTGGATTAATTAATACCCACTACTCATTGACCTTTCACTGAGAATGTGGACAATCATTCCCCCAAAGACAGATGATTCTCTCACTTGCTTTACATTGATGATGCATACAAAGCCTTTTGATGCAAAGGAAGGGAAAATTTCACCTTACTACTGTACAATCCCAGCTCATGTGATTTTTTTCTTCTCCATTAAAGCAAATTCCATACTGTATTCCAAAAACTGTGTCACTAAGATCTCAGTGCAAAACTCAGAACACCAGTTCCTCAGTCACATCTAGTCACTGAATACACCAGACTCTCCAGACGTGCATGCATGCAGCTCTGCTGGCTTCATCAGGATTCACTGAGATATGCTGACTCTTCTTTAATTATGACCAGTGTCTTACAAAACTTGCAACTATTCTCTTACCCTTTATACTCCTGTTACGTTCAAGAGCTGCTGCAATGTTTACTGCATTTGTTGCATTAGGCAGGAAATAATCAGTGTTGAACATTTTACCACATGGAATATTTACAGTGCTGTTCTTCAGTAAACTGTGGTCATTATCTAGTAATACACACTGAAGGGTGAAAAAGGAATCTATCCAAGTCAAGCTGCAGGAGATGCATAACTTGGATTTATCCCAGGACACTAGGGCTAATCTCCACTATCCTATAATACGAACACAAGAACATTAATGACCACAAATGGTCAAAATCCCAGTACTATCATGTCTTACCCAACTGTATGTTGACAGCTCCAGCAAAGCCGTCCATTAACACCATGCTGGTGTACTCAGTATTGACTCTGAAGGCTGAGTACTGCCCACCAGAAAAAGGAAAAGAAAGCTGTGTTTGCTCTTGTTGCCTTTCCTAAACAGTGATTTATTTCCTATGACCCTGAACCTGAAATAAAAGGCTAAGGAGATATGCTACGTACAAAGGCATTGGACCAGCAAGGAGCTTGAGCAACATGCTTAATTTTGAGTATCATAGTAGCTACACTGAACTAAAAACCAAAACCAAATAAAATAGAGTGGCTATGGTAGGTCAGACTCCTAGGAAAGAAGGTCTATAAATCCTACATACCTTATTTATATTTCCCCAGCTTCCGCTCACTTATGGCTCAGGGATTTTCTGATCCAGAGAGATGGCATGTTTTTATTTCATAGCTTTGGATGGATTCTCCCTCCATGAACTTCTTTCATTTGGTTCATCTATGTCAACTTTCAGCATCCTTAGCAGCCTCTGAAATGGAGTTCCACAACTTGCTTAATATCTTACTGTGGGGGGGAAAAAGACATTTCATTTGTTCTGAACTGCCCTATTAGTTTCACTGGATGTTCAGTTCTTACTTTTGAGGAAGGTGCAGCCACTTTCTACTTACCTTTTTCATGTAATTCCTAGTCCTGCAGATCTTGATCAAATTCTCCATCAGTTGATCCTTCTCCAAGCTAAAGATACTTCTTTTATCACATGAAAGCAGCTCCATAAGACTGATCACCTTTGTCATTCTTCACATCTCAGCAGTGGCTGATATAACTTAAGAACTCAAAAGATTACAGGAATTTTGAAATGATCTAGAAACTGTCACCAGGGAATTTAATGTTCATTTCACTTTAATGGAAATTTCACAAAAAGCCCATAGCTTCATATGTCTCCATGAGAAATACAGTTCTACCAGCTGAATTGCACTGTGGTCTGTGATTGTCTAACTTGCTACTACAGGTAAGATCTCAAGTGTTCTTCAAACCACCGGGGAAAGAAATAAGGTTATATCTGTGCTAGAGAGAGCAAAATCTGGATACAACACAGCTTGTTCTATGTCCATTGATGTCAAAATCATCTCTAAGATCTTTGTAACTGTAAGGGGTTTCTGAAAAGGAAAGAATGAGGAACACATTTGGTTCCTTGCAATCAAGAGCAGATTTCAAGCACTGAATACCTGCTAGATAGATTCAGGATTCACAAAAGAAAGACAAATAAAAGCAACGTGGCTTTCCATAATCCAAATAGTGAGATCAAAAAACAAAGTGCTCTCATAATTAACAAAAAATAACTTATTCAATAAATTAGAGCCTTTCAGATTTTTTCAGATTTGTTTGTAGCCCACGAGCACTTGCTTGCAAACAGCACCATATAAAGACCAATTAAGCCTGGGAAAAGAAAGAAGTCCACGGCCTTTTGGAGACTCACAAAGATAATGCTCATGTGCTGCAGCTGAATCTCATTTGGAACCTGTTCACCAGAATAAAGGTAAAGGACAGATATTCCATATATATACATATATATATGTTATTAAGATGCAGACATAAATACAAAATGAAAAGGCTGACAATCTCCTGGACAGATGGCTGGCTCCTACATTTTTGCCAGGATATGGGTTCCTCTCCTCAATTATGACTAGATTTGTCAAGTTCTGATTATGTATTGCTATGAAATTCTTCCATCCAATCACATAAACAAAACTATGTTACTACTAAGCAAAAAGTACATTAAAATAATTACAAACTACTCCTGATAGAATACTTTACTCATCTCTATATGTATTTTCTCAAATGTAAAAGCAAGTCAGAGGAGGATACACACTGTTGTTTTGAAAAGGAAATAACGACACAAGTAAAAATGGATTTTAGGTAAAAAAATAATATAAAAATATTCCAAAGACAAAATGCCAACATATACACCATGCAGTTTTAGTAATAAATTAGAAATTATATGACACATGAAAATTAGAATAATTCCTTAGGCTGCCACTAATTCCACTGACAGCCTCCATCTATTGCTTATGTAGAAGTCTCAATAGCAAGTACTATTTTCTTCATGCTATATAAGAGCAGCAACTATACAAGTCCTCAAAATGGACATAATCCTTCTCTCATAGTTAAATTATTTTGTATCTTAGCAGAAACATATTTAGGCAACAACAAGGCAGTTTTAAAAAATCTGTGAAGAATCATATAATTGGAACACAAATTACTTTTGCGTAGGGGACACCACAAGAGTAGCGAATGGTGGGGGTTTTTCTGAAGCTAAGTCACAAAAATGACTGGAAGGCACGAGTAATTAGCATGTATTTTTTCCATGTGAGTTTTGTCCTGTATTGTAACAGGAAAGCAAATGATAGGATTTTTTAATTCTGTGGTTTACTGCCCTTCTGAATGCATTCTTCATATTCGATTGCACCATCTGGTTGGCAATTTGCCTGTATGTCCTTCCTGCTTTCTCAGAAACTAAATGTGGATGTGCTTAGGAAAGAAATGGGACATACTGCCACCCAAAGAGTTGCCTGCCTGCACCCTCCTAATTCTGCTCCCATTCTCACCGGTTTTTTTTTCTTCTCTATCATGTTTCTTACTTCTGAGGGTCCCTGTGGCCATGCACTGGGTTAGTTTCAGTTGTGGTGATAGGAAATCTTTAAATTTCAAATAGCTTTTAAAAATGTTTCCATGTATTCCTTCCTCAAATGAAGGAGAGTTTGAGCTGGTTTATGTTTCTTTTAAGGTTCATTGCACCACTGTGTTTTAATACGTTGGTTTATCCAGTCACATGCTTCTTCCTCTCTCTTTCTCTCCCTTTTTTAACTACTTGTATTTTATAATAAGTCCACGGTTTATAAACTTATTTTTCCATGAATTTTTCATTTTGTATATAAGGTCTTGTCTCAGGAAAAACTAGCTGTTCAATATAAGGACAACATACTGATAATGCACCCCGTTATTTAATTTTTTTAACCTGTATGTCATTAAAAGGTATCAGCAAAATAACAGCACTGCTTCCATTACAGCATTCCCTTTTACCATGGACAGCCATGAGACATCATGGGAGATGGGACACCATTTCAGAGTTCCTAGCAGTGCCCTTCAGTGCTGGAGGGCTTTGTATGACACAGCTCTTCACACTAGAACTACATATACTTGAAGCAAATCTAGCTCACAGTTCAAAATTCTTCAAAAGACCCAAGGAAAGCCCAGGTAATACCTTCCTTTTTCTTAGGCTTGCCATATTAGAGACAATAACATTTTCCAGATACATCATGGATGAATAGGAGATAGACATGACTCCCACTTAGACAGTAAACAAGATTTGGACAAAGAAAGGTATAGTGTAAATGTATTTGTTGCCATCTGTGTGGGTTATATACGGGCCAATAAACCTTTTCTTTCATCAGAAGTCAAGAGCAATGCAGGACTTCAAAGATATCAGAGAACACTGCTGATAAACATATTTGTGCAGATCCAGGCAGATTTGCTGAAATATCTGTGTTTTCTTACCCAGTAACTGCACATATCAAAAGACTTCTTGAGACTAGCTAGGGGCTAGTTAAAGGCCTAAGGTTAAATCCCTAAGAAGTCTTAGATAGGAGGCAAAAACTAATACAAAGTTCATTTTCTTCAGAGTCTTAGTTCAGTTAGGACCTAATCCTCTATTTTATGGGCTAAGGCTGCCAGTGTCACAGCCACCAATGGTTCTTTTACAGGGAACTCCTTACATACCTCAAAGTTTACTTTTCGGCATGCCTAGAGGCACTCACTCTTCCCAGTGCTGATAAACGCAATGCTCAGGTCAGACACTAATCCCCACTGGATTCACAAGTATTCCTCTGCCTACTATACTGCCCAGGACAGATGTTCATCGTCTGTCCATTTGGGTTCCTTACAAAATATGGAGTGGGAAGGTGGGATGCTATAGAATCATAGAATGGCTAGAGTTGGAAGGGACACCCAGAGGTCATCTAGTCCAACCCCCCTGCAAGAAGCAGGGACACCCCCAACTAGATCAGGTTGCTCAGGGCCTCATCCAACCTGGCCTTGAACGTCTCCAGGGATGGGGCATCCACCACCTCCCTGGGCAACCTGTTCCAGTGCTCCACAACTCTCACAGTAAAGAACTTTTTTCTAATATCCAATCTAAATCTCCCTCCCTCTATTTTAAAACCATCATCCCTTGTCCTGTCACAACAGGCCCTACTGAACAGCCTCTCCCATCTTTCTTGTAGGCCCCCTTGAGGTACTGGAAGACGGCTATATCCTTCTCCCTGTGGCCTCCATTTCCTTCCACCTTCTCTTCAAGTACTGCAATAAAACTTACAACCTGTGAGTCATAAATAGCATCTGTTCACTCTGTTTAGATAACTGGAAGAACGCGGCGCCCTGTGAGTAGTGCAATTGATGAAGCTGGCTCCAGTACGTGTAGGGAAATCCCCGAGACTCGTACACCTCAGCAAAGTTAGCTTTTTTCCCTTCCCTCACAAATGTCTCCTTTGACCTCAACTTTACACATAACATTTTTATGTCTCAGCACATCTCCAAATCTCCCTGCTCTCCTGTAGAGCCAAACTCTGCCATCTTTCTCTAGCTACTGGCTGGCTCAGAGGCAGTCTCTTCTTATTTCTATTTATGAGGTAATTGGGGGCCACAATGTTTACAGAGTAGTTTTGTAAAGTGGCTCTTAGTTAACCTGACACAAATAATCGTGGCAATTGGCAAAACTTTTTTATGGGAAATGCCCTAGTTTTCCATTAAAAGGGTTTTGGTTATACCAAGGCACCACACCTGGTAACAATGGATATATTGAACATTGTTTCACACAGTCTTTCCTGTGTAGGCTCCTGAAATACTGAAGGAATGTACTTTCAGCAAGATGCAAAATATATATTTATATATGCAGAGATTATAAATGTAGAGAACCCTTAAAAACATTTGGAGTACAAAACAACAATTTTCTGCATTAAAAACACAAGTATCTACCATAGTTAAATACCCGTAGTGTCTTAAATGGAACCATTATTCTACATTCCAACTATTGAGACATACTGCAGTATCCAATATGCCAGAGCACTGTAACTGTTAGTAAATGATGACTTTTTAATGGCAAACCCTGTACATGTTAAAAATATGATACTCTCCCTAATCCTATGTAACTAAAGACATCTTATGCAGATCATGAAGATTTAGAAAACTCTGAAAAACAGATGTGCCAAGCAACCCACTAAAAGCAAGCATACATTGAATTTATTTATTAATTTATACAGTGCCCATCTCAAACTAGAGTCTGGAATCCTGTACAGAATAAACAAAAATTAAACCAAGCTGGGCTTGGAGCCAAGAGAAATCAGACACACAAATAAAAGGGGGGGGTGTGTGTGTGAAAGAAAACTATTCTAAAAAGATATATACATGTTTCTAGAATCTGTGCCATCTTAGTGAACCCATCACAATATCAATATTGGAAGTAAGAGAATTACAATTTACAGCAAGGATGGAAATATTTGGGGAGTGAGGGTGGGGGTAGAGAGTAATTAAAACAGACTTAGTTTACAGCTAATGAAAGCCACAGTACAGAGGCAATTACAGTGGAGGAAATACAAAATGTGAATTTTGAATTAAGATTGAGAATATAAATACTGTCACACAACACCTACAAGATTTCAGGTCTAACTATCGAACTAGGAAGAAATGCCTCTGAGATCTAGACAGAGAAGACAATGAAGAAGCACATTTTATTTTCAAAAGGCACAAAGACCTGGTCATGCAATTAAAAGGGCTTTTGGCTGTGTATCCTCTTCTGATTTGGACTCTTTTCATTATGATGTTACTTTACCCATATCACTGGTGGTGAGCTTTACATGCACTTTTTCCCTGACATTCTCTCTCCCAGGACAGCCCAGTATCAGTTCTCTTTGTGACACACAGAATTTTACATGTTTATTCACTGCAGACATTTTCAGCGACTCTCCTGCTCTCCAAATCACAAGCTCAGTTTTTCAGTCTCTGCCAAAGCAATCCTCTCCTTATAAAACTAATGAAAACTTCAGCAACAGGTTCAGGTTCTCTCACCATGGAACAGGATTTCAAAGTCAGGTTTAACACCCAAATCCCCATCACAGAAAATCATAAGGCTTCTTCATCACTGAGTGCTTTTGAACTACTTATAAATAGGTGAAGTTTTACTGAAAGTGACTGGTACAGTAATACTGCCAAAAATATCAATGCTGCTGACACTGAGCCCGAGAGAAAATCTAAACACAGATAAGACATGAAAAAGCTATAAATAGTTTCAAAGGATGAATAATAATAATCAATAATGTGTGGGCCTAACTCAGTTAATTCATTCTGAATTGTGTATAACATTAATATACTGGGAAACTTTGTTCTGAGAAAAACAAAAAAATTGAATATTTTTAAAATTATATATTTTAATGATTTCGATGTCTTTTTTCATTTAGCATTTTGAAAATTGCTAAATTTTGTAACAGTATCACAAGATTAACCTCTTACAAATATAATTCTTCATAATTATTACAAAAATATATTTCAAATTATTGGATTAATTAAAATCGTTGACGCTATTGCATAAAACCCTCAGAATTAACATTATATCTGGTTTAAATTTTGTATATACATACACATACATAGATATTTGTTTCAAACACAAACTTTGTTTCCTTCATCACACATTAAGTGAGGAGGAAGCTTCCCCTCCTGCCTCTCCAGGTAAGTATCTGTCTGTTCAGAAGGAGCATAGAGCAGTATTCATGCACATGTACAAACCTTTTTTCCAGGGAAAGTTTATCAGAACATGTCTTTAATTCCTACAATTAGAAAATGTTTTCTCTTTCATTTTACTAGGAATCTCATATTGATTTAGATCACAGCTGAATCCCTGAATGAGCTTTATCAGAGATGAAGCCATTCATACTTCTAATGATAACATACAGTTTTCATTTACCCTTCACTCTAAGTAACTATAATAGATCAGGATACAATTTTCTCTCCTGGTTGTTTACCTCCTGATGATTATCATTTATGAAAGTTTCAGCCAAAACAGCTAATTCCAAAGAACATATCAAAACTTATACAAGATGCTTTGCCAGGGTTACTAAATTCTGGCAACTCATTCCTTTTGTGCTTTCAAACTTGAGGGCAAAGGTACAAAACCAGATGCAATTGTAATTGCCAATTGGAATTGTAAAAGAGGGAAAATAACAAAAGAAAGAGTCTGAGGGACAATACCCTTCAGTCAAGTCCAGCACTGGAGAAAAAAAAAAACAAACCCAAAAACCTAAATGTACCAAATCAAAACACTCAGTATCAAATCACAGAGCTATAGCATAGACCTCCAGCAATGTTCTCACAGAACTGGGGGATCACTCAGCTTGGAAGGCACCTTGGTGGGTCTCCAGTCCAATCCTTTTCTCAAAGCAGGGCCAGCCTAGAGTTCAGATCAGGTTTCTCAGGGCTTTGTGCATTTAGGTCTTGAGTATATCCAAAACCTGGAAATTATACAACCCCTAGGGACTGATGTGGAGTGAAATCAATGGATTCTGCAAGAACTTCCATATCTCTGAATGCATAAGATAACTCAGCCAGCTACTTAGGTATGTGCATAGTAATTACATACTAATAGTCCTTTTGATATCATTGAGAAATTTCAAAGTTCTTGAAATGAATCATACACATACCTCTAATGCCATGTGAGACCTCACACTGAAATTAAAGGGACAGGCAAGAGCAGGAGCATGGTAAGCAATGGATATGTTATAACCTTACAGGCAACACAAACAGAAGAAAGGACACAGAAGAGTATTAGGAAATGGTCAGGGAAAGTGTTCAGGAACACATATTTAAGATGCACATAAATCCTATAGAAATGTTTTCATTCATTCTCCTTCCCCCCCCAAAGGTTCAGCAGGTATTTCAGTGCTCCTAGAACTCAGCTTAGTGGCACATGGGAGTTTGTCTTTAAAGCAACATGTTTAGAATAATTTTGTATCAGATTAGGCTCCTGAATGAAGTTTGAAGCAAGGGAACAGAGGATTGCAGATCTGTTTATTGCCTGTTTGGTACAAAAGAATGGTGCACCATTTATCTCAGGTTCTTTATTAGACATTATCATGGGAAAGTGACTTCTACTTTATACAGCAGCCTATGAATAAACACAGCTGAATTAATTTGACCAATGATGTAGCAAATGCATCAATATAATCCATTGTATAAATGTTGGGACCATGCCTGCAAAACCTCATCATGTGAATAATCCCACTAATACAGAGTCTAGATTAAAGGATACACATAAAACCCCAGCAGAGTTCGGGTTTTAGGCTCATCATCTGAGACAGAGAGATAACTTTCATATAAACATCCAAACTTCTGGGGCACTCATGAGAATCAAAGTGCAAAGCTCTTCGGGTTTGACCGTTAGCATGCTGGCACATAACACTCTTCATGAAGTAATCAAGCCCTTTTTCAGAATTATATGCTCATCCCTATGTGTACCCCAGCTTCTTATAATTTTCAAAAGCTTTCTAGCATATGATTTACTACTTTTCTGGGGTTTATCAACTGCTTTTAGTTTCTTGGCACACTCCCAAACTCATCTGAGTAGTAGCATGAACCCAGTGAACTTGGCATCTAGAATTCTCTCTCAAAAAGCCAAATACCTTTCTTACTGTCACGATCAGTTCAAGCTTTCAATACACAAAATTGTTCTCTCCTGCAGTGTACACATAGAGAAATAACCATTCTCTCAACACAGCATGCCTGCAGATGACCCAATTGCACTCTGTTTGCTGTTACACTTAACCTCACTGTTTTAAAACCAATGTTTCCTATATACAGTAGTAATTGGAAATGGTCCTCAACAGCCTCTCATGAACACAATTATATAATGATATCTGAGAATTAGCAAGACACCATATCAACTTGTTTATCCTTAAGTAATGGGGAATGATGAATGAGAAAACCTGATGGTAGCTAATGCCTTTCCGACCACCAAAATTCACTAAACGGATGATCTTAATTGTTTTCTACTGCTACTGAAATACCATATTCACAAAACTTTCCTTTTATAATCTATATAGATAGTCCTATTTAAAAATAAAATCTATCTGCATATGCTTCAGGCCTTACTTTAATGAAATTCTACCCTTATTTTAGATATGGCCACATAGAAACTGTGGAAGTGACATTACAGACAGTGATTTTCACTTCTGTAAAATGTTCTTTTTAAGGAAAAACTGACACTTTACTGAAGTAATCAGCCTTGAACTTACTCATAGGTAAACCACCAATCTCTCCTTTGCCAGACTCTGGGGATTGCACAACTGTTTAATCTTGCATAAGTTTTCATTGAACTATATTTATATGATTCATAATAATCACAAACCTAATTTAACACAGGATACATCTTTACTACTTTGCTTTTCAGTTAGACTTTATTTAGGGGCACACAGAAAGAAAATCTTTCCATGCAAAAATGCCCATACTATTTGTAGCTGAGATCCATGCTAAAAGGCACTATAAATATTAAATTACTAATTGGTTTAACAAAGAAACTAAGTATCTTGAGGCCTCCCAATTCTGATGAGAAGTCTCACACTCAGTGTTACCAAAACAACCTTACAGTAAAAGTTGCTGTTGGCACCAGTGGTGCACAGTCACCAAAGCACCAGATTTCACGAAGACAGGTTATGTCAGTCAATCCACTGCCCTGGTTGCTTTGCTACTTAACCTGTTTTTCCATGCAAGGGCAAAGTCTGCTGCTCTCCCATGGCTTGAGCACACTTGGAACTACATCTCTGCTGCATAATGATCATGCCTGTGGCTGCCAAGGTTCGGAAAACATTTGGGCACAGGTGTCAGTTCGCTGTCAGCCTCCAGGGCCGATAAATGGAATCTCTGCAATGTAAAATGAGACAATACATTCACAAAGTCATTATGTTTTCCCAGAACATGTTAAGCTCCAAAATAAATGCATTTCAAGCCTTATAACACCCCCGTATTCATAAGGCTCATTACTGTTTTTAATTTTGCTTCCTGCTTATTTACTGTTTACTCTCTTCCTTTACTGCCCTGGTGAAATTGCTTTTAATTGATACCCTAAACAGAAAGACAAAAAAAGCAGCACAATTCCAGAAATGCTTAGTCTCCAACTAATCCTGCCATAGACTCACTGCTGCCAAGATGGCACTACATTAAAAGGTTAAAAGGACTTCTTCCAAATTTCTCTATCCTCTTTAATCTCTCTTGTCAATCTTTAAAGGTGGCTTTTTGGCAGTGAAAGTAGCCATCTCTACCCTGTGACAAAACACTTTCGACAGAAGAGATGACCTTACAAGAAAAATTATGGTGTCTCTCTAATGACTGCAGCTGTCTTAGCACAATTTTCATAGAAACAAATTCCCTCTGATGAATGAGAACTACTACTACTTTTCCCTACAAAAATTGTTCCTATCCCCCAACTAGTGAAATTATCAGCAGGATCTCATACAGTTGCTTTTCTGGGAAGCATTCCCCATGATTCACTAGTAATTTTTGAATAGCATTCCCCAGGGACACAGAGTCCACTCCCCACATGCAGCACAGGTGCTTTGCTTGATTTTGTTGTTGTTAATGAATCATATTCCATGTACTGCAGAAAAATCTCTGCTGTCTCTTGAAAATCCCACTGAATGTCCCTCAAGCTGCTTGCTTATCCAGTACCACCTGTACCAACCTGCACTGATGACAGTACCAGCTTACATCCCCCTGGCTACACAGAGGCCAGCTTTGCCTTGCCTCAGAGAACTCTGACAAAGCCAGTCTGTTCTACATGTAATTTCATGTGCTTGAACCCCCATGTTTTACAATGGCTTAGATACTGCTTGTCTAGGCAAAGTTATCTGAAATTCTCATAGGCTTTTGTGCCTGCTGCATCGTGGAAGTACCCTGTTAATGTTTGCATTCATTTCAGCACAGAGTCATTCTGCTGCACAATATTGCAAAAAAAAACCTCTATGACTGGCAAAATTATGCAGTAAAACAAGTACAATCAACTGATAACAATAAAGAATGGTGCACAATTGTTCATTTCCTTAGCAAGAAAACAATCAATTTAGCAAAGCAACAAAATCAATGAAATATCAGCCGTTCCCCAGCCACTGCTTGCTTCCTCCCATCTGAACTCTGGATCTTTTCATTCTGTGATGGCATAAATGACAACAGGAAGATTGGAAACGATGGTCACAGTGTTCCTTCACCTTTCTCTCTGGAGCAAGACCAGCAGAGAGGATTTCTAAGGGTAAAGTGGTAGAGAAAACACACTCCACCGTTTCGAGGAAATTTAAATTTGAAGAGCACACAATAGATAGGGGTTTGATACTGTACTTATCCACAGACAGTGGGGAAAAACCTCTTCATGCTGTACCAGGCAGCAGCCTGAAATGATTAGCAGAACTCACAAAACTTTGCATTGCACATGAAGTAATATTTGACTGCTGAGTTATGAGAGTGTTTTGAGCTTTCGAGTGAAGACATCAAGTTTCAAAACTTGACTTCTTTTGCCTATCAGAGAATAAAAGCTCCCATCAAATCCATAACTTTCTATATTTAATAAAGAGGCATGTGTAAGTGCTCACACACAGTGTGTCTGAAGAGGTCTGCAGGTAGAGTACATCTTTAATACAATAAACATCTTGGTTTAGTTTGTTATGTTGGCTCTTAAAATAGAGATATGTTGATTCACAGTTATGACATACTTTTATTTGAGATGCCCTAGGATTTTTACACCCTGATGTTTATCAGTTTCTTCTCCAATCAGCACTGCTATCGCACCATAATTAGCAATCCCTTTTTTTTATCCCTTATTGTTAATAACAGTTACAAATATGATTTAATACTGCAGTAATTTTTATCAAATTAAATCAATGGAAATTAATAGAATTTAATGTCTGAAAATTTCTTGATGTAAGTTAAGGTAATACAATAATTTAAGTGCATCAGTGACATTACTACAAAAACTTATTTTTTCAGTTCTTTCACAATAATTTATCTTTCAACATATCCTATCTTTTAGTAGTCTTCACTAGCAACTAAAAACATTTTAATAACACCTATATTGCATTCATTTTTCAATTTTTTAATTCTGTAGCTTTAAGTGAAAAGTCTTTCAGATTAGCTGACAAAAATAGCCACCTTTTACAAGACTAACCCATTCCTTTGGAACATTGCAAGTTAGTGAAATGTATTCCTTGAGAAATAAAATGCAGCGTCCTTTTACGTGAATAAGGCTGGCTATGCAAACTAGTTATTCACAGAGCTTAATCCAGCCTCCATGAAATCTTATGGAAATTACTCATCAGCTGCAATGTGATTGTCCTGTTAGATCTCTAATAGTAGCTTTCTAAAATATATTTTTTTATAAAAGGTTTTGAGCACGTACATTTTTTCAATCCAAGTCAATGCTTTCTATGAAATCTCTGTAATCCTTGTAGTATTGACAAAAATGACACAACACACTGCTAAGAACAGCCTGATAGTGTGAGGCAGTGAATGTGATGCTTTTTAACAACACATTTTCAGTTATTACTATAAAATTGTAATTAGATAGTAAATTACAATGTTAATATTCACTTTGAACAAATAAGTGTTTGTAGTTGTAGAACCGGGCATTATTATGGTAGCAGAGGGACCTATTCACCAAGTAAGACATAGACTTTCTTCATAAAAGTTATTCTATTCTATAGTTTCTTCTTATGAACTTGCATGAAATGCTAGCTTTTTATGTGCACTATTTGCTGAAGTCATCTTCGACAACATCAAAATCTATATTTCCCTTTGGGGAAGTGCCAAAACAAGCATTTTCTCATCTGGTTCCACTGTCTAAAGAATACAAAGAAATGAAAGGATCATTTCTCCCTGCACAGAAAAAAAAAAAAAAGATTATGTAAATGAAACGACAAACTTAAACTCTGATCAGTTGTACAGGAACCCAGGCATTTTTTCCTCTATTAGAGAAAAAAACCCAAACCAGTTACTCTAATAATGTTTATATATATATATATACTAAAATGTACTTAAATATACCATTCATAAATTACATGTACATTATACACATAACATACATTATGCATATTATTATACTATAAAATAGGTATACATATATAATAATATGTATCATACCTGGAATATCAATAATATTTTAAAATCCTTTCTTGGTTGCCATCACTTTTATTGAGATTTTCCCCCTTTCTATGAACAGTACATTCTGCACTTGAGGAAGATATTTTGGAACATTCAGAGAGTTTTTCCCAGTTTAGAGAGTTTTTCTCATACAAGGAAAAGACTGAAAATACACATATTCCATCAGTGTATTTTGCATATCTACTGGTTCTAAAATTTGAAATTTTGGTTTAGAAAAGTGTCTCTGAAAACTGTTTAGAATGAGGTTCAGTGAAGAACTTTTGAAAGTTACATTTTCATATTGCCACCGTTTGTAATCACCATGTGAAAAAATAGGGAGGCATGTGATAAATTAAGTTGTGAATTGTGATTTCTAATAAGTTAATAATTTCTCCTGCAAAAATCTAAGTTCTAATCACATCTGGTCTTTCACATCACAATAGACAAAACAGAAGAAAATAAATGAGGGTGATCAAACTGAGAATAACTGAAAACAGAAAATAAATTTCATCAATGTAAATGCACTTTCATAACCTAGTTTCTTGATCCATTATTTTTGAAATAAATAATTTTCACTGTGCAACTTAAAAAATTCCAGAATCACAAGCTGTATCAGAAATTTTGTGACTAAAATCACATATCTCTTCAACTAAACTGTCACTCTATAGTACTATTATCGACCCATGAATCCATTTCCATGGGACTTAACACATTCCAAAATGTCTTAGCCATTTCTTTTTTAATATGCCATTCAAAGAATAGGATTTTTTTCTTTTTTTTAAAACCAGCCATCCTAGAATCTTTAGAACATATATTTATTTATACATATATATCTCTCTATTAATTTTATTCTTTAAAAGTTAACGTTTGTACTAATTACACTTTAGTAACCCAGTAGATAACCACAACTACTGTATAATCAACTAAAAACCCCACGTATATAAACTAAGTATTTAACTAGTTTGGATAAAATCCATTATTTTCATTAATGGAGCTCATTTTTATTTTATTGGGGTTTTTTACTATCAGATTAAAAGTACATTTTTATTGTTTTTTTCCTAATGCAATTCTGTTTGATATGCTCAGAATGAATGGAATAGTTAATGCTGTCATTATTTTTTTTTCATTTTGTTTTTATCCTGCTCCTTTTCCCATTATTTACTACTTTTAAGATTAGTATAACATAATTTACTATGTACACAGATGCACATACACTAAACGTGCATATGTCTAAAAATCTTTATATACTCACATGCTATTTGAAACCTATTAGAAATTTAATTCTTTCTGCTTTTGGAAAGAACTATGGTAGATCTAAATAACAAATAGCTACCAAACCGCTGTAAAAGATTTAGCAATATTTACAAATTTTAAAATAACCTTCCCCATCTTAAATTATTGAGCCAATTTACTCAATGAAATTAGGTAAACTCAACATGGAGTTGAACCCCATCTGATACTTGAAAGACTGTAAAATATTAAAAACACTTGTTTAAATATTTGGATCATGTAAATTCCAAGAGACCCGAGTGTAGAGTTTCCAACATAAATAGTCATGACTGTCATTCTTGTGGGTGAAAGTAATGTGTGGGATGACAGAGAGGAAAAAACCTTTAGAGCCAAGCTCCACTCCTGATTCCAATGCAATTTCTATTGAAGAGTTGCCACTAATTTCTGTGGAAGCATTCAGATCTACAATCTTAAATTGTAACGTGCAATGGATTAACTTAATCTCTGGTTAGTGAGGTAGTTGTTCACATAATCTGAAAGTATCATATAATCCTTCTCTGCTGAATCTCTTTGATTCCCTCAATGAGGGAATCTCTCTATGAGGGACAGTGACAAGTCTCAGACAATCATCTATTACACAGAGAATAACATATGTGGAAAAAAAATATTGAATTGCTGTCTACAAGGGCAAAATCTAGTCTTCAGTAAGGTGCTTATAACTGTACATAAAACCTGGAGCAAGGCCAGTTTATACCAATTAAACATTTGATCTGAGCTGCTTACAGAAACTTTCCCATGACTACAGTTTATTTCTGTATTTCTCTCCACATTGTAACTAGTTGAAAACAATACTTCCCATTCCACAAAGGTTAAAAAAAATCCTTCTCAGTGAAAGTAAAAGTTATTATTCATAGCTAATAGAATAGTATCACTAAAGATTAATTACTGCTATTTTGAGGGCTTCTGACAGACCAATAAAATGATGTGCACTGAGCACATACAAGAAAAAAAAAATTAAAGATAGTAGAATCAACATATTTACAGGTATTGTGACTTCCCACAAAATGGGCAAATAATCTCAATTATACCATTGTTTTCTATACAACAGACTCATAACAATCCTTCTCTGGGCTTAAGTCTCACAAATTGCTGATAGATCTTTACTTAGGGTATGCAAGGAATAAACAAGTAGGAAGCCCCAAAGTGTTGATCACACTTATGGAGTTGACCTCACAATAACCATGGTGAATGCACTGGAGGTTTTGGTTTTCAACATGATTTCATCTTGTACCATACTCTACACACTTGTGATGTCACGATATAGCAGGCTTAGACTTCCAGTACCTGAAATGCCAGAAGATCTAAGCTGTGGAACTGCTGAATAGCAGCACTCCTCCTGACACCATTTCTTTTAGACAATGCCCACTTTTCTTATAGAGAAACCCAGTTAGAAACTGAGCCCACCATTTGCATGCTGCAAGGTATTATCTGGAACTTCTCTCTGAACCTGATAGTAGTCAACTCGACCTCCAAAGTCGAACAGTTCTAGTTATGAACTCAGCTCACTGCTCATGAAGCTTGGTTTATTTTTACCACATCTCAACCTACCAAAACATGTATTGTTTATTTGACAGAAAGAATAAGGCAGTTGCTGCCTGTTCCTGTACTTCTTCGAAGTTGTAAGCAATGCCATCTGGAGCAGACTATTAGTTGGAAGGTTGCCAAGAAGTACTCCACTAGTTTACTAGGGAAAGAGGTCTTGAGTCGTGAACAAGATGATACTTTCTGGAGGCTGTATGGCAACCAAGGCATTAAGATCTCATAAAGCCAAAAACATTCCATTAAATGACGGCAGGATTAAAAAAATAAAAACCCACATTATTTACCTTTTTGTCCTCTAAAGTCACAGTGACTTATTATTGACACTAGTTTGGCTAATATTGTGTGCATCTTGAAAATCTCACCCAAAAGACATTATTGTACACTGCTGAAAAAAGTTAGAACAGAAACAATATTTTGAAACTCAAGTACATCTTTCCTGCTATGAACTGGCAATGAAAACAAATTTCTTAATATAGTTTGACAGTAGGAAATAATGATAAGATTTCAACCCATAAAAGTGGTTTAAGGAAAAAGGTTGTCAAAGAGGAGAAATCATACATCATCACCATGCTAATATGGTGAGAGATACTCTAGAAAATGAATAGGTTAAAATGTAGGTGATTCAAGTTGCTCTTGCTAAATTAAAAGAGTAATAATCCTTCCCCCCTAATTCTGGAGATACATTACAAAACCAGTGTTGACTGCACTTAATTAAAACTCCAGGATGGCTTTAGGTGCTATTTCTATCCCATTGGAAATCTTATTTCAGATTCTTTGGCAAGTTTATTTTTATTTTTTCATTTTTTTTCAATAGCATCATACTATGCATAGAGTTTGCATCCAGATCTACCTACAGATCTCTTCCACAGGAACCAGGTGTTCTGAGGAATGAATCTCTTTGAGCAACATTGATTTCCACAACAGAATACAAGATGCAAGTACTCTTATGTTGAAAGTGATGGGTTACAGGAATATGTAATTTGTTTCTTTAACACATTCTATGTAAACTTTGAACTGTCATGGAAAGGGTTCATCTTCAATGAATACGAGAGCTCTTTTACAAAAGCAGAAGCCAGTTCTGTGGACATACAGAGCAAAAATAAGCTGTGGAACAATCCTGGTGAAAGCACAGGTGCTGTACAGGTACCTGAATGTTCTTGCTATGGATTGATCCTCAATTCCAGACGGATATATGGTACAAGTCTGGCAGCATTTCAGCAATTTCCTATACTTTGAAAAAGAAAAAAAAAATTAAAATCACAATGTGTGGTACCTGGCATGTAGGTCTCCTAGCTTTAGGAAGCACTGAAATCAATTTAACCTTAAGTATTAGTACATATCTCAGTTCAAAATCCTACATATGAATCCTGCCAGAAACAATCAAAACAAAACCAACAACAAAAGAAAATCTCAGGTCATGTTAAGATAATGTGGAAAATCCAAGCCTTCAGAAATCAGGAGATAACTGGGATTTAGCTTCCACATGTCAACTTACCTTGATGATGTTTAGGACATGTCATCTTACCTTGATGATGCTGCTTGATATGTTTAGGTACAGTCTGTAATTAGGTGACCTCATACTACTTTTCCACACTGTTGTGTGTCCCGGGGGGGGGTTGGTTTTATACCAAATTTGTTATGTACAATGTAAAAATACTGCTCTTCATATTCTATATATTTAATAGCAATTCTCATCATCTAAGGTGTGCTCATAGCTAAGTTCATTAAGAAATTTTTAAAGAGTTTTATAGCCCCATGAACAATAATTTTTGGTGGAAGCAGACTAAATTGTATGCTGTGATAATTACACCAAACTAATTGTAGGTAAAATTAGCAATGGGTCAGACCAATTTAGTTTTGCAAGAAAATATATGCTTTGCTTACACCTTAAATGAACTTTGGAAAATTAATCAAGTAAAGCTATCTTTAATCAACATACATAATTTCCCACACGTTTGCTGTGAAACAGGAAGTTTTAACATTGCTTTGAAAAATGAAACTTAATAAATGATTTTTTTGATTACCACTTTCATTTAAATTACCAATTAACTTTTCCCTAGAGAATCAAACAATGCTAATCTTTTCCACTTTACCGGTACATTAAAATGGTTCTCCAACACAGCAAGGAAGAGAGAAACATCGATAACACAAGTATGTTTTTTAAATCTCTTTTACTACCAGCTATAACATCACCCCAATAATGGTCTCTACTATTATGATACTCACATAAAATTTCTTTAGATTTCCCGTTTCTATAGTGATACAAGTTCTCTAGACAATGTAAAGTCCATTGTGGAGCTCTTATATAGATGCTTTTGATGTTTCAAGTGTGTCATTCTAGCGGTACAAAAGAGTTGTAACTGCTATTTTAGTCAGTAGTAGCACCTCTGGAGCAGAGGTTCGATTCACCTCTGAAAGAGAGGGTGAGACAGACCTAAAAGCCAAGCAGCAGGACTCTAGTCAGGCAAATTTCACTCATGCTCTAACACTATCCCTCTGCTGATAAGATTTTATACTAATTTGAAAGTTTTATCTTGTATAATGTATAATCTTGATATTTTATGAATTACAGATAACCCTTTGGATACTCAGTGACATATAATACATACCACCAGTTGCTAAATAGCTAGAAAACTGCTCAATAATTGGCATTTCATTTATTTAATCTCAACTGATCATAATTATTGTAATTTTTGCAAAACAACAATTCTTTTTATTTTCTAATAAAATAATGTCATGTGTGTCACCCCCCCATCCCCCCAAAAAAAACCAAACCCTATAAAATCACAGGGAAAGATTTTTCTTCAGCATTCTTACTCCAATTAAAATAATTTCTGATTTTGCAACATATAAAATATTGACTATAAAATTTGCAAAAAACATAGAATAGGATGTGTAACGCTGGTTCTCAGTAATGGTAACACTTAGTACACATTGGAATGAATTGAAAAAACTTTGCCAAAACACTACAGCTGAAGGCAACTATTCTGATGCAATGTTCTACCACCATGTAAACCAAAATTGAGTTTTTCCCAAAACAAAACTATATATTTGAATTTTTCAACACAAAAATTATTCTATTAGGTGCTTTTGATCAGCTATAACACACACCAGACTTCCTAAAATATTTGAAAGTTGCTTCTTATTTACCTCAAGAACTTAAAGATGAATACAGCAAAACTTTGCATTTTGTGCTGGTATGAAGTATTTCTCACACTCACAAACTGTTGTAGTACACCTGTGTGTATTCTCTTTACCAATAAAAGTACTGAAAATGCCATATTTACAGTAACCATCTTGCTGAGGATGAAATGGGTCAATCTCATCACATTCAGTGAATTTGGATTGAGAGCTGGTTCGCCATTCATAGAGGACTCAATTCTCTTCTGCACAACACATCAAAGCCAATCCAACCTACACTGATTTTTTGCTATTTTATGGATGCTTGGGTGCCAGTTTATAAAGATTTCTTAGGAATATAACAGGAGTTGGTTTGGGGGATACTGGACTGGGAGCCAGAAAACTACATGACCTTGAGATAGCCAATTGCCTGCTGGGTTCTTTGCCTTCCCTTCAGCCCTTGAATTCTCTAAGCAGGGACTCTTTTTAATGAATAATTCTGGAAGATGCTGTTTAAAACATGTGACTGTCAATGAGGTAGACGAGGTTCACCGCAGATGTGATGGTGACTGTCCTCTGGTGAAGAAGTCATGTTGGTGGAAGGCATAAGAACCTTTAGCATGCCCACTCTTACATCTGCCCTGAGAGAGGAGAAAAGGATGCTTGTGTTTTGCCTTATGGCAAAAATCAGGTACCTCCTCACTGCTACAGATGGAAAGGTTTGAAAGCAGGGATGTTAACTATTTCACTCTCGTACTTATTAGGGTCTATGCACTCACAATGTAACACATCATCTAGGAAGAAAAATGTATCATGGACAAGGAATACAGAGACACAGATCCTGCACCACAGAACAGGCCACTTAAAGTTTAAGGAGCAAAGATGATGTCACAAAGACACACAGCATTTATAAAATCTTTAAACATTAGCTTCAGCAAAGTAGCTACAAGAAATGCCCTCAGAGATAGAAAATCTCAGAAAAAATAGTACTGGCATCTAATTAAAGCAGTGGACTTTGCTGCTTTTATCTGTAATTGGACTGTATAGTCTTTCATTCTAATTTACTTTACTTCTAAACTGTGATAATCAAGACAAGCAGAACAGAATGGCTTGTAACTGGCTATACCACCGACACCAGTTAATGCCTAATTATAACAACTAAATTAAAGAGGGAACTGTAAAGAGGTTGAGTATCAGTTTGAGGCATTTAATTCTGTGGAAAGAAATAGAGATTTTAAATCCTAAGTGAAAAAAAAAAATCAATATTATGGCTCATTATATTGGTATTGCTAAACAGATTAATGAAATTAAGTATTTTGGTTTTTAAAGAAAAGTTTTATCACGATGTAAAGATAGCTTTTAACAAAAGACTACAACAGAGAAGGAAATTCACAATCCAGACCAATTTATAAATCAATCTAATCTGGAAAAAACAGTAGGTGGTATCGACTTTCCCAGGATATCTCTGAGGGTTGCAGAACATGTTACATGACTGTGGATTTACTGCAGCATTCTGAAAAAATGTACACGCAGTATAAAGCAGAAAGAAAATCCAGGATCCCAGGAAACATTTTGGCATAAATCTAACTTTTAATTAGAATCTTTTTGAAGGCTCCAAATACAAATTAATTATCTTAGAAAGACAGGTTAACCAAAAAGAATAATGTTGCCTGCCAGAATGTATGCAAGGAAAAAAAAAAGGGGGGGGAATTTGGGAATGCTCAGCACTGTTGAGCTGCAGCAAGCATAAATTCTAAACACACTGGTTTAGGAATTACAACATAAATTGGTCATCTGCATGTCGAACTGACAACATAAGAATTCATCTTCTGGGATGTGAAAAAGGAGCTAGGGGAATAAAAATGGTTGCTGTTAGCACTCTTGCTAAATAGATCCATAATATTCCAAAGGTAAGTGAATAACAAACATGGTGCATGTAGCATAATGTGGTTCATTCAATGTCTCTGATAGAAAGCATTAAGAAAATACTGGGAAAAATGTAAATATACACATTGTTAAACTTATAAATGCAATGAAAGTAGCATCTGCTTCTGTATGACAGTCATCATTATTTTGTTTGTCTATTATCTGTAGATGAACCCAAAGCTCTATGGTTCTAACATATTTGTTTACCATCTGTCCCTTCTGAACATAGGGTGGGGAGGGGGGGTGCAGTGATCACTCTTTTATCAGATGGAAAATGAGTATAATGGAAATTCTTTCCTAAAGTTTTAGAAATATTGTTCTAGTTTGATAACTCATCAAGGCATAGGCCTCACTCAGCTTTGCCTTTGGCCAAATTAAACCAAATATGAAAAAAGTTTTTCTTGTAAAAGTCCTTGTTTCAGTTGTTCCAAGTTTTATGGTAATGTTGGAAGGGAAGAAATACTTCATTTGGCATCCTCATGACGCATAAACCTGAGGTAATTCTAGCTGGCAAATCACCAGACATCAGACCACTCACTTGAGAGTCCCTCCAGAGTACTTATGGCACTGCCTCCCGTGGACCAGGGTCTCCCACAGGGCTCATGGCCAGTCCAGGCACCAGACACACAACCACGTGTGGAGTGCACAACCCATACCAGGGGGCTCCGATAGCTGCGCTGTGGCACCAAGGTGCTCTCTGACTGGAGAAGGATATGCATCCCTGCAATTAAAGGCACTGGAACCACAAACCAAACAATTTTACAGGCCAGAAAATGAACTATTCTTAGCACTGAGGCTTCTGCTAACTTGGGGACTGAACAAAAGAAAGGTATCTTCAGTACTGCCCCACATTACTAAATCTTGCTTTAAATAAACGAGCAACAGATGAAGCTTCTTAGATTTCTGTTATTATAATTGCTAACAGGCAGATGAGGCCTTTCCATCTTTTTCTGCTTCTGCACAAGTTACAGAAGTACAGAGCTAGAGCTCCAGAACTTCACATATGTTCAAATATAAATGAAGAAAAGGATGGGTAAAATAAAACTATAAATCCCAGTAGTGAACCATAGTCTGCATTCACAAGTTCAAGATGATCTCTATCGCCCTGAGTTATTATCCACAGAGGAAACAGGACACTCCTACTTGATGTTAACTGAGTCTGTTGAAAAACTACAATTACCAGTGAGTGCTGCAGCAGTAAGAGGGAACAATCACACGAGGTGATATGTACAGAGTGGTAAAAACTGAAGGGAAAAATTTTCTACGATGAAGTCAGGTGTTTTTCCTCCTCTTCCCCCTCAATTTCACCTTTGACTGCATCTGCAGAGTTCCATATCAAGTACAGATGAAAAGAGTGAATGGAATCTCATCCAAATTTATTAATGAAGATAGTTCCCAGGTGAATGGTAATACTATCCATCTTTTGCAGACAGACAGATACAACAGTTTAAATTACTCAGAAAGAGTGGTTTAAAGACTCTTCTGGATTAAAGGTTTATTAGATTATGATATAGATGTGGAAGTAAGTGCCATTTCACACACCCGAAAAGCAAATGTTAAAGCACTTCCATAAATTTTGTAAGCAACTTCCTTTCTTTGTGCCCAAAAAACCCCAAAAAGATTCACCACTGAACTTTGAAGACCTGAGACGTTTACATCAACACTTTCACACTTTTAAGAGGTCATAAACACCCACCCTATGACACCCCTAATTCAAAGATAAATATTTCCTTGAGAGGAACAGGAGGAGGCTGAAACAGAGGATTCTTTTCAAATGTCCAAAGCTTTATTTGAAACTGAAATGACCCAAAGACACAAGTTTCAGCAGTAGCTGAAACATGAATGACAGATTTCCTAAATTATGACACCCATCCTCCTGCTATAAGTGTCTGAGCCTCACAAGCCCAGAGCTCCAAAGTGTTTGCAGGTATGCAGGACTAGAATACAGTGAAAGGGAATAGCCTTTTTCTTGTTTTAAAACAAATCCTACATGATTGGTTTTGAAGATTCAAGCTCTTAAAACCTACAGCGTAGAGAAAGCACACACTGCCCCATGCCACTGCAGAAGAAGGAGCTCCAGGCATCTGTGCTCCCCTCAGGTCTATCCCAGTGAGGATATGTGGTTAGATCCTTCCACTTTAACAAACTGCTTACACTCTTGATCTTGGGGAAACACATCAGAAATTATTTGACACTAACCACTGCTACACATTGCAATACCTGTGCTAGTAGAGTATCATCTCCACATAACTTCAAATCCAGAAACAAGTCTCCTACAAGCCCAGGACAAGAAAGAAAGTATAGAGGGTTGGAGACACTCACTTTGACTGGATGCTGTCTGTCATGTACTGTTGATGGCCAAAACTTTATGCCACAACTCCACAGCATCTCTACTGTCTGGATACCATTTTACTTCCAGTGGTGGCTGCTATGAGCTGCAAAGACAAGACAGCAGCAGCAGCTGGCCATGCAACCTCGGCAATGCAGCTCTGAGCCACAGTGGAATGAGCTGAGATGGTTAGTGGCCATTTCTTCAAAGCATCTAGAAAGGGCTTAGGTCCTGCACGGGTGGACACTGAGTTAGGAACAAGCTGTGTCTTCAAAGCTAAAGGTGATGAAACATCTAAGGAGTTTAAGCAACAATTATTTTTATTAAAAGGGAAAAAATATAATTGTACATTGCTTTCTCATTACTGTTTCAGTGCAAATGAGAAAACTGTGAGAGGGAACAAAAGTAACTTTACCTTATTTCCCCTTATATGTCTGCTTGACCCAAATGTTAACACTACCCAAAACTCTAATATCAGCAAAATATAAATTAATTTATATTAATTTAATGCCACTAGTATGTAAAACAAATATAAAACACAAGCACTAAAAAATTAATTAGTTTTCAGTTAAATTTTTGCCAGCAAGCTACTAATATTTGCCTCTTCAGACTTTTTTTCCAAGTAACACCAAGCATTTTGTGGATGAATTCAGATACATTTGTTGTCAGCCCAAGAGGCCAGTTAGGGGGTCAGTCTGCCCCCCACATGCCCTATGTCAGAAAGCTGATGGAAACACAGTTTGGAAGTGTTATAATTGCTGTCTTCCATCACCAAGTAATGCATGGACCTTAACAGCACTCAGCAACTGTGTGACTGTGTTCAGACGTGTGCAAGAAACACAAACTACATACAAAAATGCAAATTAGCTCCCTCACTTATCACATAAATACAAATCTTCTGTTTTCTAGCAGCATGCTACCACAGACTCTGTTATCAGCATATTACTCTTAAAATATCATCAGATAAAATTTACAATTAACAGAGCTTGACAAATAAGCTATTTTCAGACGATCCAACATCTCAGTTACTTGCTCTGTAAGCAGCCCACAGCTAAACAGAAAGGAGCTGCTGTAGGCTGGGAAACACACTGACCCATGCAGAAGAGAAGTCATATTGCAAAGGATACACCTGCAAAGGTCAAAATTTTAGGAAAAATATACACATGGTGTGTCCTACAAGGACTTCACCTTTTGACACTTTGCGGATATATTGGTCTCTCAAGCCCAAAACTGATCCTGGGCTCCTGTCCAGCCCTAGGACTGTGCCCTTCAGCAATGCAACAGTTAAAGCCATGAGGCAGAGGGCTGCTTCCTCAGTGGTGAGGAGTGTGAAACACACCAGTTTCAACTGCACTGTGCTGGCAGATTTCAAAGCCATACTTCCACACAGACCATCACCTGCTACAGCAACAGTTAGGGACCAAGCTCTCTTGAGGACTTGCAGCTTGAATTTCTGGCTACTTCTGCTCATGTGTTTTTGGGGATGATGCTGCTAGAGCCACCTCTGTTCAAGTTCTCTCAGGCTTTCAAAAGGCTCCTCATATCTTACTGTGGAAAACACACACCAGAGCACTCTGAACCACTCTAGCTCCATCAGGAGCCCAAGGCACAAGTTACTACAGGGTGGATTTAGCTAAAATTTGGAGATGCAATTTAGGATTAAAGACAGTCTACAGAGTAATTTCACACTCAGATTAACCCATAACCCAAATCAAGTATTCCATCAAGGATACTGGTTATAAGACTATGGCTTTCCAGGAAATTAAAAGGTCTAGGAAACAAGACTACACCAACAGTCCAGCTGTTTTGAAGATGCAGTACCATTGCATTGCATCTCTAACTGCTGAGGAAGGTGACTCAGAAAGATATTTCATGGTGTTTGCTGCACATAGCAAAGGCAATACTGCTGCAGATATGAAGGCACTCTGTAGAGGACCTTCTGGCACCCACAAAGCACTGTTCCACCATCTAGCAGCAAGCAGATGCCTTCCAGAAACCCCAGAAGTTCATTTAGCTTCACCTAAGGGAATACATTTTCTGCTTTATAAAGAGAAATACACATGCCTTTGCTGTGCTGGGCAATGCCATTGTCCAACTCAGGACTTTTTATGATGTGGAGTAAAATCCAGATACTGCTTTTAATTTTTTTCCTCAACTAAGTTGTTAAACTAAGTTTCCTCAAAAAAAGTTGTGGGGCTTTTTGCTGCTCCCTTCCCACTCCACACACACAATTTACATGCTTCAAGGAAATAAATTATCATATTCCATCTTGTTCTTAAACTCAGTTTGCCTAGGTCTTTTGTTATGTCCTTTGAGGTCCTTAGTTCAAATTAAACATCTTAACAATAATACCAACACTTGGAAAATTCACAGACCATGCAGTAGCTTTTGGGAAAATTAGTGAAGCTAGTGCTATTAATTCAAATCTGTAATGTCCAAATGGTGTACTAGAAGTCACCAGATTAGAACCTGACACATCTAACTTTACCTGCCAAAATGGATGTCTGCTTTGGCAACCACAAAACTCTAGCCTCTTTGAAAATTGCTGTCATCATCATCATCATCATCTTTCTTTCATTTAACCACTACTAACTCAGCTTCATCAGGGAAATGTTTTTTACTTGAACTGTTGTGATTTCCTCTGCATTCCCTACCAGCAAAAAAAAAAAAAAAAAGAATTATTAAATTGTTGCTTAGAATGATGTTATTTTTTGTTAATATGTTTTTATTCACTATAATTTCTCACACAATCTATTGCTTATAAAAAATTCACCAAGAGCTTTTGTCTACAGACAAATATGTTTGTTTAATTTCCATAACATGCAGCTCAGCATAGGCCTGCTCAGGCTCCTACAAAATAGTTCATGGAGTAAGCACTCAGGAGATCAACACAAGATTTTGCAAACAGTCCAACATTTTGTTACTTTTGTATCCCTCAAAACCAGGAATTTTCTCAAGTTCCTGGGAAATAAAATAATTCCACTAATGGACAGCTTGCTAGCTCTGAGCAAACCAAGATGTACCCCATTAGCTTGAAAGGCTTTTTTTATTAGAGGCTTTCTTTCATTACAGAATGTAAAGCAGATCAAAATGGAATTGTGTCTCTGTAGCTGTTTTGTATGTGGGATAAACAGATCTAAGGTGTGGCAGCAGAGGCTGGCACTGCTATCCACTCCAACCCTAAAGCACAGGCAAATTAAATTGAAAAAAAATACCACCAAACACCACCATCACAAAAAACCCCAAAACCAAACCAGCCAACCAAAGAAAACCCAACCAACAACCAAACCAAACCCGACCAACTGCTAGCTGGCAAGGCAAACTCTAAACCCCAGTGCAATACATACTGAAATATTTGGGATTAGGTAAATTGGGGTGCATTGTGCCAGGTGTTTTCTCAAGAAACAACATGGGCTTTGCATGTATATTATGTAAAACGTGTGCAGGTAGTACAGAAGAATATAAATTGGTATACATAAAGGTCACTCATGTATCTTTAAACTAGGATATTTCAGTTGAGGTAAGAAATACCAGACTGCAAAGGGGGGGGGGGAAGCCAATGTGAAAAAGAATAAATCACATTTTACTTTCTTATTTAATTATAATGTATATGCTAAAGTCACACAATTCCCTTTGACACTACCAATTGCCACAAGCAAAATGACTGGAAAACAGCATGTTTTTAATACGTGTAACATAACGAGAGAATCCTTCTGACTGCAAAATTTGCGACAAAAATAATTCTAAAAAGGCACCATACTTGTCATCCATTTAAAAGTGTTAACAAGGTACAGCAGTGTCTTACTCATATTTCCAATCTCTGTTATTAAATAGAGCCAGAAAATAACAGTAAAAATTAACCTAAAGCTTAACGGCTTATGTAAGAACGCTTTAATAAAAAAGTGTTACTGAGGTTATTGAACTGTGCAATTAAACCCCTCCCACTAAATACTTTTCAGAGTAATTTCCAACTAAAGCTTATTCAGCAAACCAAAATGCCAATGTATTTCTTCAATTTCCACTTCTTTGAACCTGTAAATGTATGAATAAATAAAGATTTATTTGTGTTACTAGCCACATAACCCGCTTGTCTAAAACGTAGCTTTAAATACAGAGTTTTTGAGATACACATGAACCTACAAAATATCTAAAAGATCGTTTTGATTTTCTTCTGCAAGCTATGTTTGATTTACATCAATTAGATCTTTCACATAAGGTATCATATAACAGGAAGGCTAATAACCCAGAAATAACCTCATTAAAAAAGACAGCATATCGGTCTAAGCAGAATGAACTCTAAGCAGAAAAATTAGTGACCTGGAAAGTAGCAGGAAGAGATAATAGCAATACAGAGAAAAAATACATTCCCATTAGCTAGTCAAAAGTCGAAATCACCAGCAATAAAGTAAAAATACAATAGAAGCATAAGGAGAACATTTAAAAATATCTTTATCTTTTGAAATTTTGTAACATAAAACATATTTCCCAAAACTAAGACACTGCCTAAAATTATGTTGTTATTATTATGAGTTAGCCTGGTTTTTTTTTTCAGATGCTTAAAACAGTCCTTGGCAGAATATTATTAGTAAGTCTAATACATTTATATTAAATTATTAGTGTATGATTCCAGTGTTTATGGATTCATCTATTTTTAAGATTATTGGTAAATAATGGCAACTCAAGCTGGATTTATATAACTTCCTCTTATTTAACATTAGCTGCTTAGATTCAAACTCTAGAAAAAAACTTGTAAAATAGTTCTTAGCATATCAATAATAATTTCAGAAAATGCCCTTTTTAATTTTGAGAAACACTTTCACTATAAAAAAAATTTCTCTTAGGCTTTTGTTAAATACTTTGTTAGCTATGTATCTCCTCTTAGCTAATCCTGATCAAATTTTCTACTGCAAATGAGAACAAAAAGTACTTAATAATCACTGGATCACAAAGTTCATCTTTGGTATGGTTTTTCTTTTTTTTTTTTTTTTTTTTCTATGCTACCTATAGTTTCACTTCCAAAGCAAATAAATTCAAATGGAAATTTTGGCTTTTGCACATAGGGCAGATTTAAATTATTTTCTCGGATTTTCAGTTTAAAAGTTTTAAAATCTGGTGAGGGAGAAAAAAAAAGCACACATGAAGAAATCTTAATTATAGACAAATCTCTCTTTAAAAAAAACACAATAATTACTTAGTCATTTTTAACCCAGAAAAAAAATATGTTTTTTTCTACTAAGTTTTTCCTTTTTCCACACTCACCTTTGGATCAATGATTCAGCTGCACAACAGACTTAATTAAGCTGTTTGGAATATTTTACTCCCCATGCCTGTAGATTGTTCTAGACCACATTTGCCCATTTTTAATTCAGAATTACAGCAATTTTATTTGAACCATGGTCATATTTGCAGCAGCTGCTGCCAAAGCCACACAGTATGTGAACAGACAGGTAGGAACACAAGTTAAGTGTTGCCACTCACATGGGCCATGTTCAACAGCAAGGGCCACTGCCACAAATGCTGCTTGGAGGGACAACTAGCATTCTGTTGAAGTGACCTTGTATACGTATCACTGAGGATTTTATTAAGGCTACACAAGAAGACATATTGGAGGGCATGGTTTTGAAAATTTGTGATTATAACATTGCAAAAGCCAGGATTGGTAATGTTAAAGCATCCTTATCCTTTCAGTCCTGGCATTTCTGAAACAAAAATGATATCGGCATCTGCCAAAAAAGGCACAGGCACGGTACCAAACAACGATCCTCTCTGAGACAAAATGCAGAGTATAACATGTCAAATTTCTTGCTCCTAAAATCAAAGTAAACTCCCAGCCACTGGTTTTAGAGGCATCTGTGAGAAATCTTCTGGTAGATTTTTCTCAGGCATCATCAAAAGTTAATGGGAGATGGGCACTTAATTCCCCTTTATGACTTTCAAAAAAGATGTGGCCAGCTACTTTTAATTTATTAGGGAGCAGATTTACAAAGACTCTTTTATTACACAGGCAGTAAGGGGAGCTATTTTTACATAAAATATATGTAAATATGATTTATGAAAGACACAAATATTACTGAAGTGAGGGATAAATTGTTTCAAAACTTTATGTTCATAAAAGCTAGGTAAAAGTACATATTGCTTCAATATTTTTTCTTCTTTCACATGTAGGTATATCTCCTGGGCAGCTAGAAGGTTTATTCTCTGTATTCTGCTCACCTTGTACTTGTAAAGTACAATATCTTTACTGGAGGCATCTGCTAAGAAATACTAAAGGAAACAAATCTGGAGCACATACTATTGCACATCACTGATCAGGCTGCTGATTAAAGGAAAAAAAAAAACCCCCGTGCCACCATCGGAATTAAAATTTGCAAACCTTAAAGGAGAATTTACTTCAGAACCCACAGAGATAGTCACAGAAGTATCACATGTAATTGTTTTCTGAAAGATTTTTTTTTCTTTTATTAAATAAAATGTTTCCTAGGAATAATGTTGCAGAAATAAATGTAATTTGGAATCTGTTAAGTGTAAAACAATTTAGAGGAAACAGTCCTTTCCAGCCTGTCTGTCTTTTCTTTAGAAAGGAACCGGATGAAATTTTACTATTAACATCAAACAGCCCACAGGAGAAGTTTGAAAAAGAGAAGAATGCTTTTCTGTCCCTGCAAATTATAGTCAATTGTGTCAAAATGCCAATGAACTTTCTGACAGCTCTGGTATCACCTGTGCACCAAATTCTAGTGAGGAGCAAGACTAAGCACCCAAGTCCAGATATTCCAAAGGATTTCAGTTAAGTACCTAATACCTTTCAAAGTCTCATTTTAATAGCTTGGCCAAAGCTTATCATAAAAACCTCTTGAACTTGTCACAGCTCCCTTCAATTGAAGTGAACGTTTATACTTTTAATAGTGGTGAAGAGGAAAGCGGATGCAAAACTCCTTCGTCAACAAGCCTAGATCTACTGGGCTGTATTCTGTGTTTCTTATCACAGAGGTCCCAATAAAACAACCAAGGCTGTTCACATTAATAAAAACTCAACATATAAAAAACTAGCTGATTTGTCTCAAAAAGGCTCTGCTAAACAATAAAATACTAGCCTTGTGAAGTGCTGAAGGCAACTTGATAGTGTTTGAGTTAAACTAAAAAAACATAGTTCTAAAATAATAATAATAAAAAAGAGCTGTATCTCAAAACTGAAAGTCTTTCAATGTATGAACAAAACCTACATGAACAGGCAGAAAGATCACGTTCCTGGAACATGGAAATAATGAGAAAGACAGGTAAGAAGAATCCTGGACTCCAGAAACAATTCAAGGGATGAAAAGGGCAGCATTGCCAGCAAAAATTAAGAAAAATAGTTTACATAATTTGCAGATGATATACTTTATCTGGTAAACTGGGAGGACCAAAGTATCTTCTTTGAACAGTATCAGAGTAAAACATCAGGGTAGAGCATGTGGGTCAAAGCATGGTGCTATCCAGGCAAGACCAGAGGCTGCTGACTGCCACCTGTGCAGCTTCTGCAAAATGGGGGACTACAGGAGAGGCAAGGTTGTTGGGTCATAACATGTGTACTAGGATTTTTTAAAACATAACCAATAGGAGATATAGAATAAATCCTGTTTTCTAGATACCCATGAAACTCCACAATGGTTAGTTGAATGACCAACAAACTTCTGCAGTCAGATTTTAACTTGAGAATGTAATATATGCTGGCCACCCCGAGGCCCTTACATTCACATTGTATGAGCTCTGAAATAATTAAACTGTGATGAACATTTTTGAAAAGTCAGTTAAAAGTTTTAAATTGTCCGGTAAATGAGAATATGGCCATTACTCTTCCAGCAGCACTGTGCTCTCACAAGAATTTATTTTGCAGAAGACTACATGAGACTGTTCTCTGTGTTTGTCATAAAGAGTAGCTGCTGTGTGTTTACATGAGAAAGAATGTGGTATCTCTCTCATAAAAAGCACTATGTGCTGTAGCAGCAGCATTAATCTTCCATCACCGTCTCAAATAAAACTGCAAAACCTGGAGTCCCAGTACAAGGCTCAGTGAAACCAGTCTTTCCTCTGCTTTCAGAACCTCCATGGAAGAGAGCTTGACCTTGGAGGAGGTCAGAGTCATGCTCATCTGTAGTGGCAGCTGGCATTTGGCACCAGCTTCCATGGCCCCGCTGGGCTGCGGATACGGGAAGGGCAGCACGCCCCAGGTTAAATGCTCGGGCGCTAAGGCATCTACGAGGGCAACAACTGTGCTTTGGCCCTCAGAGTATTCTTCATATGTGTCCCACTGTGTAAAATAAGACTTGATCATGAAACTCAAGGTGTCCTCATATCTGCTATGTGTATAGCAAAATACTATACTGCTTACACACTTTAAACAAGGGCAAGAATTGCGTTGTTAAAAACCAGCAAGCTTTGCTGACTGATGGCAGTAGATGATGGAGCACTTTCTAACTATGACCGGTTACGTCTACAGAAGATTTAAGAATATTTTTCCCTCAACTGGTCAATGACATATTTAGAATACAGCAGAGAGGAAGAAGAAGGGGTGAAATGGCAACTGGCTAGTATGTCAGACATGACAGTCAAATGTTACCAGAACTCAATCCTGGAGAAATATGGACTTCACAGTAAAGGTTGCTTAAAACAAAAGCCCATTTATCTGTATACTGAGGACATTTAATCAATTTAAATGAAGGATTTCAAAATTAGTTAGACTGTAATGAAGTATGAAATACTGATTAATGAATTTTTGCAATGTTTGATTAGAAACTTAACATGTATGCTAGCACATTTTGCCATCACAGCATTTATAAGCTAATATTTGTTTCTTGAAATTACCAGAGTGTAAACAGTCACTGGATTACAGGGCTGAGTGTGTTTACCATTAACCAAGCATTTTATTTCAAAAGTTAGTTGTCAGAATGTTTAACTTACTAAATTCCCTTGTTTAACTGTGTACTTAACAAGAGGATACTTTTGCATTTGCCTGTCCTACGTCATTTCATGCACTAGCTTCTGTACTACGACTTCTTAGGCCTTTCTGGTAGTGCACTGAGCAGTCTGCATAAGTTCTGCCACTGAGTACCCTTTTAAGAAACCAGTCAAGTTACATTTAACACCCAAAGTATAGTAAGTTTCCAGTTATGCAGAAATACAGACAACCGACCAGAAACTTTCTTGCCTAAAGACTAAACCCAGAAAAATGGACCAGTGGTATGTGCTGCAGCTAGTAGGAATTTTACCACTGATTTCATAGGGAACCAAGGACAAACAAAAAATAACAAAATAAATGCAGCTCAAGATCATCTTAGCCTATGGCTAAAATAAAGGTTCAGTCTAGTATTATCAAAATACCCAGCTTTCATGTCTGTGGCACCAAACATAGATTTATATATTTATAAGTACCTGCATGGAGAAATGAGTTGTATGCAAAACAGCCCCTTAAATGAAAAAGTTACTTTTACATATTTGTCTTTATTATTGTTATTTCTTCTCTGATACCAATTAATGAGCTATACTGACACCACTTTTTACCTTTACACAGCAAGTCATCATTAAGGAGGAGACCCTGATACTCCTCGCCTTTCTGTCATTTTTTGGCTAATTAGCCACAGTGGTCAGTTGTGGGAAGCCTAAATGCTAAGAAGTGAGACTTTGAGTAAGTTCTAGATATTGTCTCAGTTGTTCAGTTGTCATTTTTTCAAAGAATATATCACCTTTAAGTTTACTCTCGATATACATTTCCTTTAATCTCAGGTATCAACCATCAGGTAAATTAGGTTCTGAGCCTTTTTTAATTTTTTTTCTTATACTTTCTTAAAATAGCCATAATGTTGTTAATTAGAGTCTCATAATCTGAGCAAGTTAAAAAAAGCACCTTCCTTTCAAGGCAATAATATTCTAACTAGAAGTTGTAATTCGTAACAAA
Source organism: Heliornis fulica (assembly GCA_013399135.1). Taxonomy (NCBI): domain Eukaryota; kingdom Metazoa; phylum Chordata; class Aves; order Gruiformes; family Heliornithidae; genus Heliornis; species Heliornis fulica. The sequence continues at coordinate 15,294 of VXBZ01007980.1, read as the reverse complement.
GTTAGCAAATCTAGAAATAGATCACATACTTTATGAGGTCATCAACAAGTGTAAGAGAATGTCAGTGAATGATTTTTATAAAGTATTAATACAACAACCTTGGTTTGTAATTGGTTAGCTGTAGTTTCTTTTACCTGTATGTAAAATGAAGAGATCCCTTCATCCACAGTGAAAAATGGAAAATCATTCAGCTTGGGGTTTTTGGTTGCTATTAGCAACAAATACTGGAATATTGCCATCTGGCCTCTTGTTTTAAATGAGATTTGAATAATCAATTTAATAATGGATAGAGTACATACTTAAAGAAATAATCACTTGTCATATCTTAAGAAAACTTTAGTATTAAAAAATCCATTGTATGAATTAATGCAGAGCACATAGGCATCTAAAGAGATGAGGCAATTTTTATTTTCCTTACCATTGCCACAAAACCTTAAGCATACAAGGGTTTAGGTAATCACATCAAACACTGAATAATCAGCAAGAATACCAAGAAATTAAGTAGTACTAGAGATTAAGCCATATAACACACGTTATTTTGAACATGCTTATAAGTTCTATGATATCCACAATAAAAGGAGTACTATTAAAGACACAAAGGAAATAGGTAAAATGTTTGTGTTGCTACTGCTACTTTGCACAGAACAAAATGTGTTCAGAGCATGGGATCTCTAAAGTTACAAATGCCACAAACCAGTGTAGGTTGGGGACTGGCCTTTTGGAGAGCAGTGTAGGCGAGAGGGACTTGGGGGTCCTGGTGAACAGTAAGATGACCATGAACCAGCAGTGTGCCCTCATGGCCAAGACCATCAATGGCATCCTGGGGTGTATTAGAAGGGGAGTGGCTAGTAGGTCAAGAGAGGTCCTCCTCCCTCTCTATTCCACCCTGGTGAGACCTCACCTGGAATATTGTGTCCAGCTCTGGGCCCCTCAGTTCATAGGGACATAAAACTCCTTGAGAGAGTCCAGTTCAGGGCCACCAGGATGATTAAGGGAGTGGAACAACTTCTTTATGAGGACAGGCTGAGGGATCTGGGTCTCAGGAGACTAAGGGGTAACGTTACTAAGGTCTGTAAATACATAAAGGGTGAGTGTCAAGAGGATGGAGCCAGGCTCTTCTCAGTGAAGGCCATTGATAGGACAAAGGGCAATGGGTCCAAGCTGGAGCAGAGGAAGTTCCATCTGAATGCAAGGAAAAACTTTTCCACTGTGAGGGTGACAGATCACTGGGACAGGCTGCCCAGAGAGGTTGTGGAGTCTCCTTCTCTGGAGACATTCAAGACCAATCTGGATGCATTCCTGTGTGACTTAATCAAGGTGATTAAGGCAGGGGGATTAGAATAGATGATCTTTCAAGGTCTCTTCCAACTCCTAACATTCTGTGATTTTATGAATTACAAGCTGTACATGTAGCCAGCAAAGTGTTCCCACACATTGTGGTGAGACCAGCAACAGGACGTAAGTCCTGATCCCATCCTGGAAATGTTGGGCTTTAAAAGACACGTAGTTTTCACACAAAACTGATCACAGGAGAAATAATTAGGAATCTGGTGCTTGACCACTGCAAATTAGGGAACCAGGCCCCTTGTGGAATAAATGAGTTACAAGATAAACTTTAATCACAGTCTTAAAAAATGTTAAACTAGAACTTGAAGAAAACATTTTCAACTAACCTTGAAAGAAGTTCACCCCTCTGATGGGAAATGATCTTCTAGAAAATCGTCACTCCTGAATTGTGCATTTAATGCAATGAATGCAACTCACACGTTGTAGCACTTTGATAGCTCTAAGTACAACACCTCTTTTGGTGAGAAAATTCTTCAAGCCAGGCTTGTATCTAGACTGCCACCCTCCTTTCTCAGGTTACATGGCATCCACTCAGGCACAAACACAAAAGATGTCCCTGTATGACACACAGTATGGGAGCTGGTGAATTTTTGCATACCCTGCAACAAGTAACACAGACTTTGTACTAGACAGGTGCCAACAATATCATCCTTCCCACTCCTTATGATTTATTCTCTTTGGGAATCTGCCAGCTGGCACTGAGGGAGCAGCATGAACTGCCAATCAAGTGACTTGATCTGAGACAGGCTCTGGATCCCAGGCAGAAGTGCACATGATGGCAGGGCTCCAGTGACTGGCAGGTGCCATTTATAATTTCCATTACTTGTGGGCTTATTGTGACTTTTCTCTACAAACAGAGACTACTTGTGGATAACAAATGCTGCCACCATTATAAAATATGAATTTATATAACTTGATCCACTGAATGGTAATATATATTTTTAAATAAAATGAAAATACAGAAGTGCCAGGTGGTTAGAAGATAATATAAGCTTTATACATGAGCTTTTTAGCACACTCGGGTGGGCCCATGAGTTGCAGTTTCACAGGGAGTGAATCACAAGGAGAAACTGGTTGGAGAGGATTGTTTAAGCCTTTACTTCAATACTTACTGCTGTTTGCAGCAGTTTCTTGTGACCATTTATCTCTGACATTTATAAAACACTAATCACCATGGAAATGCCTAGTATACATCCCAAGCAAAAAAGACAGAAAATCACTGGCTCCTTTATCGGGTCTTTTATCTCAGAATTAATATCTGTAGGTGGCTTTTCCATGCAATATTCTATTTTAATATATGCTTTTCCCAAGAACTAAACAGATTTTAAAAACCTCTGAATATGGAAAAGGACAGACTGTTAATTAACTTCCCCTCCAAATGCTTTTACATCATGAGAGCTAAAGAAGAGCTAATGATGGTCTTTCAGCGATAAAAACGAGAAGGATTTTTCAACTGGGAAACATATAGGAGAAACCAATATGCTGAGGAACCTGAGGAAAAAGTCCTTTGCTCACCTAGTCAAGTTTGCAATACATAAATCAATAAGTTCCTAGGGAAAAGCACCACTAACTCTTAAACTTAACACATGTAATACACTGATGAATTAAAAAGTTTTCCATCTTAGGGATGTCACAATTTTTAGAGAAGTCCAGTATAGGAATAGTGAAAAAAAAAAAACCAAACCCCCCAAAACAGGTAGCCTTCAAAAGAATGCATTATTTCTAGGATATAATCTCCAGTTTATATCTGGGCTGGGGAAATAAATGAAAGCTCAGAGTGGGCTGCTGCAGGGCCAGGAATCCCAAACTACCTAAGTCCAAGGTTTATAGTCCCTCAGCCACCTGTGTCTTGTTTTCAAGGGCTGTAGCTCTGCCATATAATTGCTCTGTGCCTCAAGAGTGGGGACATTGTCAAAAGGCATTCTCTCTAGACATGCAGGTACCTGGTCTCCTAACCAGATATGACAGATATCAATCAGAAAAAACTAAACCATCAAAGAAGACAAATCTCCAAGAAGCAAGAATGAGCTTTCTCTGCATGACTCCTGTCTTTATGCAATTTTGTGAGTCAGAGCAAGGTCTTGCAACAAACTGTGCTCTCAGTTTTACCAGGTGGAGCAGTGAAGATGTCTGCTCTGAAACATGAATGCTGCACGTTCCCAGAACCGGTCAAATATGTTACACATCAAGCCTAGAGAGGCTCATTAGGAAGTTTACTTTTGCCACTAAAGTGGGAGCACTGTCAAGCCTCCTCTTTAAAAACATTTTCAGTCTTTCATTTAGCAGAAAGCATCAAAATAGCACAAGTCAAACACTAACCACGTGTTAAAAAAATTATTTTTCTTTCCTATTACCAAAGTTCATATCTTTTGCTTATTAATGATTAACAAAATACTCAGAGTTTCTGTAAGGGTATATCCTCATAGAAGTCTTCCATAGACAAAACACACTGAAGAAAATACTTCTCTCTCCTGTACACAAATTTTAGGAAGACAAGAGGCATAACATTACATCAGAGAGCAAAAGCATCCTTACCCTCTGTCAGCCATAAAGTTAGCAAGCCAGATGTTGCTTTCACCTGCACCTAGTACAATCTATTCTAGCTCTCCTAATAAAGCCACAACTGGAACTGTGGCTCAGAAAGTGCTGGGAAAAATACAAAAATACAAAGCAGATGTGAAAGAAGACTTATATGGGCATAGCAGTAAAAAGCTCGATTTCAGAAGTCTGCTTCTGAGCTACATGCTTACCAAGTTGCTTTACCAATGTGCCATTATGAATAACTTTTGTTCATACACACACAGTTTATCAAATACATGGTCTTACAAAATGTTCTGAAGTCATTTCTCTAAAGGTAATAGACCAGCTATTTTTCACCAGAGGGAACTTAACTGAAATCTTCAGGAATCAATGGAGTACAAGATAAAACATGGGTATTCTTAATATGACTTGCAACATACCTCCTCAAAGATGACTTCTTGTGTAGTATGCACTGTTAAGGAGGGGACCCACAGAAGTCAGCCTGTTTAAGGCAGAGTTGCTCAACACAGCAAATACAAAATGTTGCAGAAAAGTGGTGGGGATACTGAAATTATGTCCAATAAGGTCATGACTATGGATATGTTGTAAAGTAAAAATGGCAAGACTTCTTTCAAAGCCAGGTGGAAACACAAACCATATATTTAGAATTTATATTATATTTCTTTCACATCTGTGTCACTTTGTTAGCTTGAATGACAATCTTTACCAAAAAGTTGCTATTCTATCTACTAATTTCCTCAGTATGATTCCTAGTGCAAATTCAAATAGTCTAGGGACATTGTTACAGAGTAAAGGACTTTGCATGCAAACTCTGAGTGACTCAGATTTTTAAAAAGGAATCTGGAAAACATCCCATGTAATGCATCTGCTCATCTAACATAAAATTCTGAGGCTAAGGTTTCCTAAGTAGGAGGGAAATATGATTATGTACTTGGCATCAATATGAACTATACCACATTCATTTCCTTCTGTGAAAAAACAGAGGGAGATGTGACCCTTCTGATTCTCCCACATAATTCTGGTAATCTGCAAAATATATGGCTTGTTCTAATAGGACAAGATATGTAAAACTCAATGTAAGCTGTTGCTGATCCAGAAAGCATGCTGCTTATGTCTCAGAGGTGGGACAGAAGTATGCAGAACAAAGATTCATTGAAAACAACCCTGAGTAAACTTTGAACAAGGCATAAATGGAGGTAGTATGAATAAGATAAGGGAATGGAGACTGCTAGCTGGATCCACCTCTGACTGCTGGGTGGGGAGTTTCAGAAAAACAGGAGAGGAATGTTCACAAAATTTCATCTTTGGAATAATCACTGACGAGTCTTCTCAAGTCTGAGGTGTTTCTAGATGTCTTCATTATGGCTTTCTGCAACACTGCTGGGGTTCATCTTGATGCACCTTGATAGCACATTTCAGCTCCGCAGGGAAACAGTGATGGATCTCCATGGACTTGTCCTGGCAAGTACACTCAATAACTTCTTTAGAGAATACAGGAAGGTAAAAGGAAAACAAGGACCAAAAATCTCAGGAAATCTTTTTATTCCCTTCAGTGTAGGCGGACAATATTTTGAAGTATAATAGCTACTTGCTCAGAGTTCTCCTTTGCTATTCACAACATTCTCCTGCATTATATACCATCAAAAAGTTAAAATTCAACATTATTAACATACCATGCTTTCTTTTTCAGATGCAAAGAAGATGAAGATGTTCTAAACATCTGACTACTGTTCTGTAAGCAGAGTGAACCCTGTGCAGAATCAGGAGAGAAAGCTCATGCCTGCCCTCAAAGTGATCGAATGTCCAGTGCTGCAGCCCCCAGGAACAGCAGGAGCACCGTTTGCAACAAAGGCCAGCCTGGAAACTTCCAGAGCAAAGAACAGTCTGTCAGCAGCATGGATCAGGCCTGTCTTGGAGCTCTGTGGTGGTTTGACCCTGGCTGGAGGCCAGACTCCCACCAAAGCTGCTCTATCACTCCCCTCTTAGCTGGACAGGGGAGAAAATACATGTTGAGAGGCTTTGGGGTCGAGATAACTTCCCCACCCCCCTGNTCAGTGTCTCAGTCCCAGACTGCTGCCCCCACAGAGTTACAAGCCCCCCCAGCAAACCTGCTCCAGTGTGGGCCTCCATCTCTCTCTCTCTCTCTCTCTCTCTGCCTCTTATCTCTCTCCATGGGCTGCAGGTGCTGACAGGGGCTTGCTCCAATGTAGGTCACAGAAATGTACGTCCCTATTCCTCCCCCTGCTCCATGGTGGGCTCCTGCCTGGCCCAGGTACCTCTCCATGGGCTACAAGTGGGGTCTCTTCATCCTCCATGGGCTGTGGGGGGACACCCGCTTCACCATGGTCTTCTCCACAGGCCGCAGGGAATCTCCTCTCAGCGCCTCCTCCTCCCCCTTCACTGACCTTGGTGTCTGCAGAGTTTCTCCCATCTTCTCACTCCCTTCTCTGGTGGCAGAATGTGGCTGTTTGGGTTTTTCTCTCTCTCAAATGTGATTCCCAGAGGCCTGTGACCGGCGCTGATTGTCCCTGGCGGCCTTGTCAGTAACAGGGTTTGGGATTGGGCCTTGGGAGCCCAGCTGGGATTTGCTTTGTTGGACTCTTAAGAAACTTGCAGCGGCTTCTTAAAGAATCCACATTGCAAACCCACCACAAGCTGAGGCAAAAAAAAATTCTAGGAATCGGAGAGAACTGTCTGAAGTTTGTTTTAATCCAGAAGTCACTAAGCCAATGGACTGAAAAGCAAGACAAGAGAACAGTGCCATATCTTTCCCAGTCTGGAAGGCAAGAGTAATTTATTTTAATCCCATTTTGAGGGTTTTTTCCTCATTCAGCAATTCTGTTATGCATTTTTACAGTTATTTTGTTTTACATTATTATTAGTGTATTTTGATTAATATAGCTTTAAAAAAGGGAAGCATTTTGGCTAGATGATTTTAAAAGAAAGGGGAGGGAAAGATCCATTTCTGGAAGTTCTATATTCCAGACTGGTTTCTCTGATAAAAGCACATAATGAAACCCAGCATCTGGATCTGTGTTTCAGCTATGCTAGAAACGAATGGAAGTAAGGAACATGCAGCACTACACACCAGATTGCCACCACGCATCTCCAGCATGACGAGTCCAACATCTGCCACGAAACAGTAGTTTAACTCTGTCATGAGCTGCAATCTACATGATTGTTTTTGAAATGTCCATAATCAAAAATATTACTTCAGGGGTGACTGGGGTCATTTTGGCACCTTAGAACAGAAGTATGTCTTCAGAAGTGGTGGAAGAACAATGCTTGCCCAGGCAATGCCCTGTCACTGGACCATGCTGTCACTATGCCAGCATCACTGGACCAGTAGTCCCCTGTTTAGGCATTTTTCATAAAATAAACAACAGATATTCGGGAATCACTATGAAGATACTAAAAAAATAGGTGCCTTTCAATTCCTTTCCTTATTAAATGAGTTTGTTGGTAAATATCATGCTGGATGATGAAAGAAAATCTACTGTATTGCAGGTACATATTTGGGGGGCGGGGTGGTATTAGAATAATCAGAAGTCTCAGCAAACACTTTCTTCCCAAAATATCACTATCCAAACTGATGATGATTTCCAAGAAACTGTAAATATTAGAGCTTAATTTTTAGAAGTAGCAGAAGCCCAGGGTACATGAAAAATGGCTGAATTTGAGTATTGAGGGTCATCCAGTCCACTAATAAATAATAAAAATTAAGAGATGCTTTACCATTTCATGCATACATACATGTACGGTTATAGAGGCTTTACAACAAAAAGCACTGATCGATACACTAATAGAAGACACAATGAGGAAATGAGAAATATACTGCAGATAGAATTAGTACCTATTTGTATCCTAAATGCAATATGCAGAATACTTTTATAAGAAAAGTATTATGACACAGTAATTTGGCCATGAGAGGGTAATTGACTTAAGATATTCTGATAAAGATCGATTGCTCAGGTTTGGAGTTATGACACCAACAAAGTTACAATGACATTAGCACAAAGAGAGAGACACAAATCCATTATAAAGATACAATCAAATATTCAAAAAAGCTTGGCACGATCATTACTTATTCATGCTAATACAAGTATATTAAGAAATCTAAACAGTGTTAGCATTCAATCACTCACAAACCAAATGAGGGTTTGCATTTATCAGCCACCAGTCATCAAGAACGTAACATTAGCTGTGCAAAGGTGGTAATGTGACATAACTGGAGATATTTATATCAGCCTACATGGACTGAAAGATACAGTAGGATTTATTAAACTGAGTAATGCCTTCACATTCAGCACAGCAATAAAAGAAATAGCTGTGCAGAAGTCATTTCCCCAGACAATAAGATGTACCTTCATAATCACTTAAAGAAGTTATATGTGCTTTCAAGGGTCTGAAACAATCTTCTCATCCCTAATAAACAATTTGTTGTTTAGGACTGCATATACAGAATTGAGCACTAAATTTTTTAAAACATACCCCAAAAACCAAGCGAGTTGTCAGGGTGTCTCTCTTGCTGGGGTTTTAGCTCTTTTTCTTAGGCTGGTTAAAGAACCACCAAGGTTAATTTAGACTCAAATGGATTTTTATAAGTTTAATAAAACTCCCCATGTATTGCACTTGAATCTCAAATGGTTTCATCATCCAAACAGTCAAACCCAAGACTCTCAGTCAGGCTGGGATACACATCAGGTTTATTTCTCAGATCAGGCAGGCTTCTTTTAAATCCTGGGCTTGGATGTGCATCAGTTGGTTTACTTTATGTTTTTGTACTCTTGTTTGGTAAGCCTTTAACTCCCTTGCTCAACAGAACTAGGTATGGTCTGGAAACACTTGTGGATAAAAGGCCCATTTCAGTTGGGCCTGCCATCAGGGTTCTTAGCCTCTCTGGGCTGTTTCCCACCCCAGTTCTCCTCTCTGGGCCTGATCCTGACCTCCCATCCAGGAGGCTGACATCAAGACCAATTCTCAGCTGATCCATTCCCCAGAGAGCTGCCTGATGCCCCATGCTGGGGCTGTCTCCAGCTGCCCAGCTCCCTGGCTGTGTCAGTGGGTTGAACCCTGGCCATGGAGTCCTGCCACCACCCCCCGGAACTCAGGGAGCTGCTGGCCTTCAACTTTTCCAAAGTTATTTCTATATATTGTACCAAATGGCTATGCTTGTCTTACCAGTAGTGAAATTGTAAACAGCAACAAAAAAAACCAATTCTGGATATAAAGTAAAATATATACTGCTATAATTATATGTTGCATGACATACCTGGTAGTGCAAGGACACCGTACATCTGCAGAAGGAGTTTACACTTGCTTTACAGCACCACTTCAGCGAGGTATTGCCTCGGTTTGATCCTGATGACATGCCATTTATAAAGTGTGACTGATAAATCTAATGCCTCTGAAATCAGATAAAACTTTGATAAATGGCTTCTTAGTGAGCTGGCTGCAATAGCCACTTCTGTCCACATTTAGCCACCCTGCTGCAATCAGCACCATTTTGTTTAATCAACGGTTCAGACAACAATACATTTGAAAGCTATCACACTATTAAGAGATGTGAAGATAACTTATCCTTCAGGAAAAGAGTAAGACAGAAAACTACAAAAACTAAACTCTTTCTGTAACAGTTTTTATAGTGTGAACACTTGCTAGGAAAAGTCACAGAGTTTTAAAGACGACTTTTATGCCAAGGGCTTTTCCCATATTTTGTGGTGATAAGGCTTGAGAAAGACCCTGTTGCAGAATCAAACACACAGGTTAACACAATCATTTTCTCCTTCACAGATAAGTTAAAGGATCACTGATGCTTTAACAAAAAGTAAACATTATGCAAGGGTGGCTTAAATACCAAAATGATAAAAGGAGCCCAAGAACTACAGCAGTGGGGGGGGGAATAGAACTTCACAGTTAACACAAAATAAAATTGTACCAAGGCTGCTAATGCCATGGCACTTCTTTTCCACAGTCTGGGGAATATTCCTTAAAAACACAAAATTCATTTATGGCAACGCCAACAAGCATGAGATCAAGTAGAGACTGATTTGTTTTTATCCAGAGAACATCAGCGTGCTGGGCAGAATAAGCTAACAATTCATAGATGCTAAACATTTCCCATTTAAATCTTCCCTCTGGATTTTTTGAACAGGTCATGTGTGGCTGAGTACAGAAGTGGAATATTGTTTATATGATCTCCACCTAGTGAGACTGAGTTTCCAGATTAGCAAGTGCTTTTTGAAACAGAATAGTAGCATTGTGCTTGTTACTTAAGCTGGTTAGCAGCCACATGAGTTAAATTTTTTCACTCTAAGCAGAAATATTACTCATATGTTAGTATTTAATTTAACTCTGAAGCAGAACATGGGAGCAGAACAAAGTTACAAGGCTTCCTGGGTTGACAAAGCCAGAAGACAGATCAGCAATTAGAAGGGGGGTAGGATCAGCAATTACCTGTCAAAGATATTATTCTCAATTATTCCAGTAGAACAGTCTACATGTCTTCAACTAGGAAGCAGATGTATGTTGAACCAATTTTTGGAAGAGAATACCTTATCCCTGCTAAGCTAATTGATAATCTAAGAGCAAGTGATGAAATAACACAGTGCAGGTACTGCTCTAGTAGTGGTTTTCTTAGAACCAGAAGAAGACATAAGGTAAGCCATTCTTTAAAGAAGGATTGAGAGTTTTAATGAAGAGTGAGAAAAATCCCATTTCTCAGCCCTTAACGCAAAGGCCTCTATGTGAAGAGGGCAGAAGGGCCAAACGGGGGACTGACAGTGAACTTGGAAGCAACTGGATTGCTATTCAGATAGTCACAATTAAAATAAAGAGCATATGATAAGCAGAATTCCCAGGTAAGTTATTATAGGTAAGGTCTCACCTCCCTACCTCACCTTTCTCTTCACCTATGGTAAACAATAGCAAAGTATGGAATAATGCACAATCACTGCAAGCAACTAATTTCATTCTCAAACACAATCTCTCCTTTGTCTTCAGAAATTAAGAAGGAAGCAGAATTATCCAGATAAAGAGGATTTAGCTTGATCTAAATGACTGACTTTCACCTAGTCACAAGGCTAGATAAATTGAAAACTTTGTCAAAATGCAGGTATGCAATTAAATTCTGCTACTGAATTAAATAATTGGGAGCAACATAACATGTGCGACATCACTCCAAACACAGTGTCTCTGCTTGGTGACTATTAATCCTTCTCTGTCTAGTTTCTACTTCATCTTAGAATGAGAACAAAATGACAGAGAGAGAAACCTCGTGGGCACAGTCCACAATATAACACCATCCTTCCTAATTTAACCCTCCACTGACCGTTCCATGCTTTTCGTTGTGTCCAGAGTACAGCAAATATAAACGGTTAAGATGCTAAGTGTCTGAACAGCTGGTGGAGTGTGCTAACTTTAAACAGACATTTCACCTTTTTGTTGACATTTAATCTCAGAGCACCATTAAGATCCTACTCTGAAAACACTGGGACAGCCCTGCACTGATCTCCACAGACCCAGTAGGTAATTATTTGACATCGGAGCTCCATTAGTTTTTGAGAGAAGAGTTCAAACATACCAGCAAGACCAACCTGTGGTTAATCAGCAGCAATGTAAATCAGAATTTGGCAGCTGAGTCTGTATGCCAAGTTGCTCCTAAAGAGAGGAGAGCAAGTGATAAAATCAAATGAATAGCAACACCTAATGACAACATTTTTTTCCTAAGAGACCGTAGAATGAAATTTGAGACTTCTTCTCCTCACCTAAAAACTTCTTGACCAACAATTTCAGCTTCAGCTACATAGATATACTTTAGTACAGTTCAGCTTGTCTCAGGTGTACGTGCACCTTGCACGTGAAAAGAACAAGCCAAGAGTGCTGGGAGCATAAAAAGAGGCGACATGAGCTTCATCAAGAAATACAGGCCTGAATCACACTGGTGAAGGAAAACGAGTCATGGACAGAATCAGTTCTTCAGCTTTGACCTTACAATATTATCTCTTGTAGCATGACAATTTCACTTGAAATTTTTCATTTTCCAGACACGTTGAGAATGGGAAGGGAGGCTGGATAAGGCACATGGAAGTCCCATGAATCCATCTGCTTCATACCAGAGCTTCAAAAACCCCTCTGGTTTGGATTCATAAGACACATGTTGATATTGACAGCCATGAGTCGGCACAGCTTTGCTTTGAATTTTGAAAACTCTATAAATCATGGGAAAACTGTGATCTCCATCCAAACAATCTTATCTCTCTTATCATCCTACCTACCTTTTTCTGTAATCTGCATACTTCCCTTTGAAATTTCCCTTCCTCCTATTCATCTCTTCCATAATTCTTCTTATCTAACAACATACCTTTTCAAATTTGCTTATAAAAGCACCCTTTCTCCTTCAAACAGTGGCTCTGATTGACCTCCTCAGTAGTGCCCATTGCAACATAAAATAAACTTCTGTTTTAACTGTTGCCTTCCAAATGAGTGCTCCTCACTCCCTGTGTAGGCTTAACACAACACAAATCTTGAGAACAAAGGCACTAAAATTCATGTGTCAAGAACTAGGTAAATAAAATGTAATTAAAAGGTAACAGGGAGATTAAAAGGGGATTAGGTATTTCTGAGTATTTTCTTTGTTTTCATGTTATCTGCACCTGATATAGTACAACATTTTAGGCAAACAACTCAGATTTAATATAGATTAACTGAATATGAAATCACGGTGCATGACTAGAAAAGATCTGATCTGTGCAACTCCAGGTTTTCCTGGAGAGGAAAGCCAAGATAAAACTGGCATATATTTACTGTGACACATTCTGTCAACTGTTTCTTTGACTTCATAATACAAAGAGGTAGTTAATTCCTAGTTAAAAAAGACAGGAACACCACAGGACACCAGTTGAATGTAAGATATGGTCCATCTAGAGTTGCTAAGTGTCCAAGGTGGTGCTAGGGACACCCAAACTACTTTGAAGAAAATCCAAAAAAAGAGAGATTTAAGTCTTCTCACTACATGTACATGGAAACAGAGAACAAAATAAATCCATTAATTTATATAATTTATCACCAACAATCTATAACTTCAGCAGGATGAGAAGATCTGATGAAAAGTGGTCATTCAGCTCTCCAAGATATATTTTGACGGTTCATTGCAGCTAAGAAAACTGGGAGCAAATATACTGTTAATTACAGTGTATCACAGCGCTAATCACCGTTAATCACATGTAACATAGAACAGCACACACATCCAGAAACATGTCTGTATTCCTGATATCATTAATGAAATCCTGAGACAGATTAGTGAAGTTTAAGACACAGAGTATAAATTACCCATGGTCAAAAGGTAAAGAGTAAAGATTCTGGAGTTGGAGAAAGCATGTTTTCTGCCAAAAGGAACCAGTTTTTGATTAGAAAACTGACTTTTGTAGTAAATAACATTACACAGCTAAGAGCAAGATAAGTGATCCTTTTCTCCTCACAGATGGAATAGTGCTACAGCTTCCTGCAGCCCATCAGGTATTCTCTTTCAGCTGTGTAACGACATGCAGAGGTTTCAGAAACTTTGTGGAGCAGGGTCAGGCTGGAGACCTGTGACCAGCCATGTTCCCCAGGGGTCAGTGTTGGGTCCAGACTTGTTTACATCTTCATCGACACCCTTGATGAGGAAATAGTGTCCCCCCTCAGCAAGTACCTGATGACCCAAAGCTGGGAGGAGTTGGGGACACACAGGAATGCTGCCCTGCCATTGGGTGAGACCTGGCCAGGCTGGAGAGCTGTGCAGTGAAGAACCAGATGAGGGTCAATAACAGCAAGTGTAGGGTCTGGCACCTGGGAAGGAACAACTGCAGGTATCAGGACAGGCTGGGGGTGACCTCAAGAGCAGCTCTCCACAGGAGGACTTGGCAGTCCTGATGGATGACAAGTTGGCCATGAGCCAGCAGTGTGCNGAGAAGAGAAGACTGAGAGGGGATCTCATCAATGTTTATCAATATCTGAAGTGCAGGAGACAAAGGGAGATGGCCAACCTCTTGTCAGTGGCCTGTGGGGACAGGACAAAGGACAATGGCCACAAGTTGGACCACAGGAGGTTCTGCACCAACGTGAGAAAGAACATTTTCATGGTGAGGGTGACAGAGCCTGGGGGGGAGTTGTGCAGTCTCCTTCTCTGGAGATATTCCAGACCCACCTGGACACTGACCTGTGCAACCTGCTCTAGGGAACCTACTCTGGCAGGGGGTTGGGCTCGATGGCCTCTGAGGTCTCTTCCAACCCCTACAATTCTGTGATTCTGTGAAGATATGTGGAAAGCAGAAAACCTGCTGTTCTCCCAAAATCTTCACAGCAGACACACAGTAAACCTGTGTAGTAGAGCATCACTTACTCCCAGTTAATTCACACATCTTACAGACAGAAGATCTTTCCACCTCCTGCAGACAGACTCACAAACACTCAATCTCTTACCACATAGCACTCCCTGTCTCAAGTTCAGATTCCAGTATTTCCATAAAATATAATAATGCATTCATATTTCATTAATAATTTCTAATTGAAATAGCACTACAGTTGTCATAATAAATAAATGAAATATCTCTGCTTATTAACATAATGAAGTTACATATCAGAGGTCTGCTAATTCTTAATGTACAAAATTTTTCAACCTCTAGGTAATCCACTTGACTGCACACACCTTGTATTCTTGAAGACCATTTAACTTAGAGCTTAACATAAAAGTCACAGTATACCTATATTTCAACTTCTGAGACTGTTACATCTAATTATCAGCAAGTTCTCTATTTTGGTTATGCAATCAAAATACATGTCCCCTTCTACTACATGCAATGAGATGAGACTGGTAACAATTCAATTTTCCTTCACACTACTTTAAAGGCACAGGATTAATCCAAACAGCCATGTTACAGCAAGGTTTCTAACTCAGCAGCCCTTTTTCCTTGACATTTTTCATACATCCTACTAGGAAACCACTAAATCATACATCCCAACCATGTCACCTTGAATCATAGTTCATACAGAGGATAACAAAAGATTCTTTAATTTTAAAAAATGCACTTTCAGGATTCCTTCCCTTAAGTTTAACAGAAACTGTTTCCCTCTTGATTTCTGATGGCATATAAAAATTTCAGCACACCAAATATATGCAAAAATTTCTAACTAAAAACTAGTAAACAGAAAGGAAGATGGTTGCTCAAAGATTACTGGAGTTTGCTTCTTGGGCTTATTTGCTTCTCAGGTCTGAATATACCCAGGAGGTACAGTGAAGAAGCAGCCTTTGAAAATTGAAAAGTACACCACAGGACTGGCAGAAAATTCAAGTGCTGGAGTCAATAGAGCTGCTTAAGGAAAGGTCAGTTTAGGAAGATTCCTGTATCAAGCTAGACTAAAAAAAAA
>VXBZ01007979.1:77255-134366 GCA_013399135.1 Heliornis fulica | reverse complement strand
GGGCAAGGCTGTCAGCGGAGGAGGGGAACACAGGTTGCCTCGGAGCAGTGATGGAGCCAGATGCCCACAGTGGGAACAGGGGTTCTGTTCTCTGCAGCCGTTTGCAGCGGCAGATGTATAGGGGCAGGGCCGAGTGTGTGTTGGGGAGGTGATACCAGGTTCCACTCAGAGGCACTTGTGCTAAACTCTCCTTTTCCTTTGACATGCTCTTTAACTGGCTGCTGTTGGGACCTGCAGATTTGGGGGGGGTAGCGTTCGGGGTAATTCACCTTTTTCCTGAGTGCAGTGCTGGAAACCTTTGGTCCATCTGGGAAGCGGTGGCTGGCTTCCTCGTGTGGGGTGTGGCGGAGCCGTTTCATGGCAGACTCGGATGGGGTGAGGGACCCTGCACCAGAGGGAAAGAAATAACAGTCACCCAGCATGCGTAAACACCTCTGCAGTACAGCGTGGGGAAGCCGTTCTGACCTGTGAAGGGAGAGGGGAGTTTGCACACATGGGTGGCATGTGGCTTCGCTATCCCCACAAAACACCAGTTTGAAATTAGAGGCTGAGCCAAACCAGTCAGCTTTTGGGTTGGAAACATTTGGGGTTGGAGGCGGGGCAGGAGCGACCCGGCTGGCTGGTGTCTGGTAACTGGGCTGACTGGAATGGGCAGGCGTTATGTGATCAGGCAGAAAAGCAGAATTGTCATGAAATGTTTTCTTTCATACAGTCTAGTAAAGACACGGGGTCATGCTTCCAGCAGAGAATTCTCTCTGTGGGCACGCAAGGGCACAAACCCGTGTCCTAGTCAGTCAGCAGAGCGTTGGAATGATTGACTGGCCAAATGGAGACTGGGTTGCCTACTTTGGTTTGTGCTGATGGGGTTGCAGGGCAGTGGCATTGGCACTTATGGGGGCTGTGTTTAATTGGTGCCTTGAATGTTTCTGATCAGCGCGGTTGCTTTTGCGTTTGAAGGAATGAATTTCCCCCTCTGCAGCACAAGGCACGTGAGCCCTACGTTTGGGCTGTGTCACGCATTGTCCCTTGCACCTGTCCTAAGCAGACAGCTGCCTCACACCGTGGCACTGGCACTGCCATGGCGTTACCCATGTAAGGAGAGCGCCGTGTCTTTGCACTGGGGGTAGAGCAGCGCTCCACGAGGGTGCAAACGCGTGGAGAGGAGCCTGGCACTGGTGCTGCCACATTCCTGGCGCAGGGGCACCAGCACAGCCCATCTCCCAGCGTTGCAGTCAGCCTCCCCTGGAGGAGTTTCCCCAAAGAGCCTGCCCAGTGTCCGTGAGCCAAGAGGCTGTGCCCAGCGTTCACTATTAACCAAGACTCTTCAGCGTGGGGGCCGTCAGTTCAGGGTGGTTCAGCATCCTAGTAAGTCATGGCAGGTTTCATGGCAGGATCAGCTCCTGCAGCGGGCATCAAGTGAAACCTCTCCATGCTTGGACTTGCTGCCTTCTGTGGCCTTGCAGCCGAGCTTGGCGCTCAGCACAGCGCTTCCCATTTTTCCTTTCTGCTAACAAAACCTGCTAGTTCACGTATGCTCGACACGGGATTCCCTGAGCGGGCCTGGCGGAGCGCTTTGACATCGGCCATCAGTTTCACCGGGAAGGGCCAGATGTGGGTCTTGTGTTTGGGTTTTTCTTTTAATATCCTGTCAGGGCCTTCCTGTGTGACTGTGGGGCGATTCCTCCTTTCCTCTGCTTTCTCCTTCAGTTCCCAAACACAAAGCCGAGAGCATGCCTGCGACCTACTTCACAATGCTCAGGAGAGCGTCTTTCTAAGGGAACCGCGAGGCACTTCTCCTTTGAAGCGTTCGAGGGGGAGCGGTGAGCAGTTTCTATTTGTTTTTGTCGGAAGGGTGGCTTTGAGAGCCCCAGCCCGGGAAGCCGAGGCTTTCCTGCGGACAGCCGTGAGTACTAACATGATATAAAGCCCTGAACGCCGAGTGGCACTTGGGGAAGCTGCGTTGCATAGGCTTTTGCACCTGTGCTTAGAGTTCACAAGCCCATCTCAAGGTTTGTTTGAAACCTTGAACGCAAAACAGTAGGGAAGAAAATGGGCCACAGGTATTGTCGGAGTTGGAGGCACACAGCTCTTCCTCCCAGCGTGATGAGGAGTGTCATTCCATCGGGTGTTTGATTAATCGGTGTTCTGTTATTAATTGTCATGACGGACAGCCCCGGATAATGCCGACACAGACTGGGGAGAGGTGGCATCGTGCATCGTTGCGGCCACCCTCCGTTACCTGCCCTCTGAAGGAAAGGGGGAGAGGCCTGGAATTCCTTAACGAGCGGAGAAGTTCATTTAGGATGATAATTGCTCAGGAAAGAACGCGAAGGTGGTTGGATAAACCCCTGAAACATACTGCTGGTTTTCCCGGGAGTTGGCCGGAGTCGCCCAGGGAATAACTAACCAGTTCCGCTGGCTGTAAGCGTTTGGGGTGGAAAGCAGAGCACGCGTTATTTAAATCAGCTTTTCCTGATGTAACGGCACCCGGTGAAGGGCAAATGGCGGGGACATGCTGGTGGTGGGGACCCGACGGCTGTGGAAGGATGCTCGGCTGTGAAATGAGGAAGGAGTTATTTTGATGGAGATGAGCTAAAATTGACTGACCTCCTCCTGCTCGCTGGGAGCTGGGGCTGGTCCGCAGCATCCTTTGCTTTTTTTGGTGCGTTGCCACGGCTACCATCTCCCGGCAGCGCTGCTGGTGTTATCGATTGCAATCCCGGGAGTTTTGGTTTTAGCTTAAAAAGAAGGAAACAAAATAAAAAAAAAATTGGTTAGCTCGTGGCGTAAGAAACGCCAACCGGAGGAGCATGTTCCTGTGTCCTTGAGTGGCGTCTGCCTGCCTTGGCTGCGGCGCTGCTGCAGCTGGAGCTGTGCGGCGGTGCAGGGCGCAGACTCCGCGACGCGTGCCTGATGGGTCCTAGTGCCTTGTGTGGAAAGTGGGTTTTGTGGTTGATGAGTGACGGGGCCCAAAGTGCTTTATTTGAGGTGACAACTGCCTCGGAAGCGGGGAGGGCTGGGAACTGGTCGAGTGCTTGTGTAACTGTGGTCTGCAGCAGCAGATGAGACCACCCTTCCTGCGGGTGTATGGGGCAGGGTGAGTGATGCTCCAAAAAGAACCTGGTCTAAATAAATGATGGGACGGGCGAAGATAGGGATGTGCAGAAGGGGGGAAGGGTTTTGGGGCAGCACTGGTGACCGGGGCTTCAGCCGCCCCGTGACAGCACAGCGCCCATTGTTTGTTACTGGCTGTCATAGCAGGGGACATTTCATTCAGGTTTTTAACAGCTCAGTGAGATTTCTCTCCTTTTTATTGGCCTCAGGGCAAGTGCTCCTCATGATCTTTCTACTTGACAGGAAGAACAGGGAAGAGCCCGGGCTGACTTTCAGGTGTCCCGAGTGCATGTGCACAGCCCAGCATCGAATGAAGAGTCGCAAACTTGATCTGGGTTTATATTGACACAATGAAGTCAGACCCCCAAAGTGCCACTTGTGGAACTTCTTTTCTGAACAGAAGTTTGCTGGAAAGCTAGAAATAAATACAAATCAGACAGGAGATTTGACGAAGCCGTTCCATGGGAGAGGGGTGTGTGTGTATAAATGTGAATGTATATAATTAAACGAGATGGAATGTTGGTCTCCCTAAACGAATGAGAGGAGTTTTCTGAAGGCGTTCAAACCTCCTGCTCGGTTTGCTTCAGCGGAGTACGGTGTCAGTGTTCAAGCCATGCGGTGCCTGGGCTCTTCCCTGCCCCAAGCTTCCAACCAAGTGTTCTTTGGCTGATTTACGATGGTTTCTCTGTTAACAAGTACTACATGAGGGGCAGGGCAGCTCCCTGGTGATTGTGAGGTGTCCTAGGAAAGCCATGGTGCCAAAGGGTGCCCCTCACTGCAGAGGGGCTGTGTGGAGATCGGTAACGTTTGCCACTTTTCTTTCCCACAGGTGAAAGAAGATCACCCCAGGCTTGGGCAAGAGCGACCCTGATGTGCGAGTTATGCCCCGAGCTGATGTAGTTTGGCCTCCCGTGCTGAAACACATCCCCTGAGATCCCCCCAGTCAGGTTTGGGAGTGCGTGCAGCCTTTACGGTAGGTGTTGCTATCTAACAAGACCTGAAGCCCTGAGAGGGGCTGTGTCGCACTGGCTGAGGGTTTGCTGTGGTTGCTTCCAGTCCCTTACTGATGTGCTGGCCCTTGCCCAACACTTTCCCTCTGCCTATCATTGCTCTCGAGTCTTCTCCTCAGCACTCAGATCTGCTGGAGCTGTCCCCAAGTTGGGGATGCACAGTGCCCTTCTCTTAACAAGAAGTTTTGTTGTCAGTGCTCTGAGAAACGAGGTTGGATCGGGACACTGGTGACTGCTTTCCACAGCAGCTGATGTAGCTTGGGGATAAACCACCCCAGGGCTCTGTCAGAGCCTCGGCGCTTACCGCCTGCAGTGGTGAGGTGAAGTGGGCTCCTTGTCCGTTTCCATGCTGTGTTGATATCTTTTACTGTCAGCTTACAGAAATATTTAAGTTGTAGTCTTTGTTATAGCTGACATTTCCTAAACGGGATTAATTAAATGATGTTGAACCAGTAAATTTATTTCCGTGCTTTGTATGAATCAGGAGATTGGGTACGTTTCCGTGGAGAAGGGGACGCTGTAGTTCCCAGTAGTGGTAGCAGCCTCTGGAAGTGTCAGGAAGATTTATTCATCTCGAGTGTTTGTATGATTCAAAGAGCAATTTCTCCAGTTTGAGGAAAAAAAAGATTGTTTCCTCCCTGGAGAGCAGGGCTTGGGCCGAAACCTGACGATTCTGTGGTGCCGCAGCAGCTGGGCTCACCTCACGGGTCTGCTTATTGCCTGTGCTGCTTGCTTAAGGCACACTGAGTGCTTTAATTACAGAGAGCTCCATGTACCCCCTTTTAACATGGTCTCAGGTAACTAATAAACTACTGCCTGATGTTGGCTTCTTGTCTTTCCGTTGAGTTTTAATTTTCACCCAAAACCTGGCGTAGTAAATGAAAAATGAGAACAGGAGACGGTGGCTCGGGCTTTGTGGTTTGGTTGGGCAAAGAAATGGGATCTCTGTGGAGAGGGGGGCCTGACGTTACATCCTCCTGCTCAGCAGACATTCAGCCCACAACTGAGGAGTCACAGACTCCTTTTCAAAGGCTCCTGCTGGTTGGTGTGTTCTCGTTTCCATCTGGATTTAGGAAACTCCAATGCAAAGGGCCGGAGTTGGGACGTTTAGTTTCAGGAGGCTCTGTGGGAATGGAGGCAAGCTCTGTTGCCTCTGGGAAGGAGGGCAGGTGGAGAGGAGATGGGAGGCAGAAACCCTTCCTGGAGAGGGTGAGGAGGCCCTGGCACAGTCTGCCCAGAGATGCTGTGGCTGCCCCTGGGGCCCTGGGAGGGTTCAAGGCCAGGCTGGATGGGGCTTTGGGCACCCTTGGCGAGTGGAGAGTGTCCCTGCCCATGGCAGGGATTGACATTCAGGAGAACTCTGAGGGCCCTTCCCACCAAAACCAGTCCTGGGTTCCAGCCTTGGTGCTGTAGTCACAAGGGGAATGTGTGCTTTAGTCCCCGTGAGCCTACCTGTGACCGCTTCTCAGTTTTCTTTCTACTTGCACGAAGGGTTTAACTTGATGTCCCTGCTTGTCGTTCCTGCCTCTCCTCTGAACACAAGCCCCCCTGTGGCGCTGCTGGGGTCAGGGCCCTTCGAGCATTTGTGCAGTATGGCTGTGCCCTGTTCAGCCAGGGCTGCGTCTGCGGTGTGGGACCAAAGCTGAGCTGTGTGGGGGTGCTTTGGTCTCCCGAGACTCCAAAGTGTGCTGCTACGTCTGACGGAGGAGGTCCGGGCGTGCGGATAGATAGCCCCCTCATTGGTTAAACCCAGTGGACCATGGCTCAAAAGGGGAAAAAATAATTAAAATAAATCAAGCAGATGTGGTTTGTGGCAAGGAAGAGCTCGGTGCCTTGTGTTTGTTCCAGGTCAGAAGTCCATCTTGGCCAGGAGCCTGTCTTTACGGTGGCCAGTGGTGGCTGCAGAGGAGTAGAGCATTAGGAACAGGTGGAATGTGATGACGTTGCCTCCAGCGTAACCTCCCGGATGCTGGCAGCGAGCCGCTGGAGGTGATGCTTCCGTCTGTGGCTGGAAGCACTCGATAGGTTTTCTGAAAGGGGAAAACCTGTGATTTGGTGTTTATCAGAGAGGAACCAAAGGAGTCCTGGTCCGTGAGCATGAGTGGAACAGGGGCATGGGGCTTGCTGAGCCGGTGCTGGTCTCACATCATCATTTTGTTTTGTTTGGCTGGTTTTGGTTGCGTCTGACTCTGCTTCTGTTCAGATAACGTGGGTTTTGGCACCTTGGTCTCTCCTAGAGCTGATGGGGCTGAGCAGAATGGGGGCTCTTGGCTTTTTGCGACCTTCTCGTTGCCTTTTGGGTTGGGTTTCTGTTTCCTTCAGAGCAGCAGAGAAGGGGAAAGAGACTGGCTCAGACATCCGTGTACCTGCAGTGGGCAGCTTAGGAAGCGTTGGGCAGGTTTTCGCTTTCCTTTTGTGCTGGAGTAACCAAGGGCAGGTTTGCTGGCCACAGAGCACTTATCCAGCAGGTAATTTAAAGCAGGCTTTGTGTGGGAGATGTACCCATGCTCTGACAGAACCCCGGCAGCTCCTTGCTCCTTCCCACAAGCATGGGCACTGTATCCTCAAAGGATGTTTTCTCACTTGCCACTGGCGTTGGCTTTGCCATCGTCACCTGCTCTGGGGTCGACACATCTGGGAGTCAGGTGGATATAGGATTTGGTGGCGTGGCTCCTGGCTGTGATACACGCTGTGGGGACAGCTGGGTGCTGGGATCTGGGCTGGGTCCCACTCAGAACACCCACCTGGGTGGGTGCCAGTGTCCTGCAGCCATGGAGGAAGCTGCAGCACGGAGCGGATGGGCATGGAGGCTTGCCAAAAGCCCTTGGTTAGCCCCGCTTGCTGTTGTGAAGGCTGCAATTAACGTCGCAGACGGCTCTGAGAAGAGGGGCTGATGACTTTAATTAGCTATCTATTCAGATCAGCTAGGGAAAGAACAATTATTGTTTTTTAAAAAAATGTCCCATGATTAACTGTTTGGTCCCCATGTCGCCTGCCTGCCCGTGCCGCGGTTGTGCACACGCCTCATCCCAGCGGTGCCGCATGCGGCCATGGGGTGCTGGGTAGAGAAGGTGCATCATGGTGGTGTTCTTCCTCGCGCTTTCCTTTGGAGGAGTGCAGTGCTGGGGGAGAGGGAAGAACAAAGGATGGGCAAGCAGGGTCAAACCTTGACCTGGGGCAGGACCACCGTAGGGGTGTGTGTAAGTGCCGCCGTGGCAGCGTCCAGGGGTGACTCAGGTGGCTTTAGGTGGGTGGAAATTTGGGTGGCCCCCAGCAGAGCGCAGTGGGAGGAGGCTTTATCCATCCTGGTGCTCCAATATGGGTGGGTGGGCGAGTGGCAGCCGTGCTGGTGGCCTTGCAGCGGTTGCGTCGTTGAGGCGATTGCATCCTCGAGGGGGTTGCGTCGTCGAGGCGGTTGCGCTGAAGCCGTTTCATTCCCTCCTGCGGCTTCAGCAGGAGCTGGGTAGCGTTAGGACCCAGCGAGCTGGCAGCGGTGACAAGTCTGGAGCAGCACTAGCGCAGAGTAGTCTCCATCGGCTGGGCTGGATTTCTGCATGTCCCAGTGTTACAGAATCGCTGCCAGAAAAGGGCTTTTTATCTTTCTTTCTTTTTTTTTTTTTGCCTTTTTTCCCTCCCCCCTCCCACCACCCCTCTCCCAGCCCTGTGTGGCCCAGCAGAGCCTCGCTGAAGGGACGTGGGGATGTTAGATCGGCTGAAACGCGGAAAACCTCTGCTGAATTACTGCCGGCCATGAGCTGAGAGCGTTACCTAAAAATAATAAATCTTTAAAATAACGAGGAGAGACGGCACGGCATGGCCCAGAGCAAGAGACACACATACAGCCGGGTAAGCGGCAGGGGGAGGGAAACTTATTTACAAACTCCTGGCTGTGCTGGTAGGTAATATTGTACCGCATCTTAATGCTATCTATTGAGTGAGAAATAGATCTGGTTTTGGACTGAAATCCAGATTGTGCTTCCTGTGCTTCCGTACTGCTGGAATTTGATAGCTTTGTTGCTAACGATGTCTGTTATGCTGTGCGGTGGGTGGATAAATAGCCTGAATTTTATTAGCAGCCGTGTCCTTTTGATTTAAATTTGTGCTGTTAATTATCACTGATAATGCGATGAGGCGTCAGCTGAGCCTCCGGTGATGACAGAATCTTTCTAGGGCTTTTCAGCACAAAGATTCGGGCTTGTTTTCCTTTCTGCATCGTGTTTTTTCCTTCCTCTTTGCTTATTTTTCAGGTTGCACGTTGAGATACTGAGCTTCCGAGTGCCTGAAAATCATTTCCAGGTTTTACCGTATTGCAGTTAACCCTGGGCTGTGCGGTGGGCAGCAGAATCCGAGCCGGGCACCGGCCCTACGGCGAGGCCTTTCTTTGGAGTTTCTTTCTTTGTCATTTTGTTCTCCCTCGCCGGCCTGGTGACATCGTGTCCCAGACGCTCGATCTTTTGAGGACTGGGCAGCGTGTTTTTGGCATCTCTGTTACAGGGCGCTTGCGGGATCGGCACAGCTCTTTATACCGTCAGGGTCAGTGGCGGGGGCGGGAGCGCAGTTGGGGAGGGCACACCCCGCTGCGGTTGCCGTTCGTGGAAGGGCTCGGTGCCACACCGATGGTAGCGTGTGGCCGTGGGAAGTTGCTTTGCCCACCCCATGCCGGGTGGAAGCGTGTTTCCATGCAGGGATGCAGCTGCAGAGCACTCCCCTGGGCCAGGGGATGATGTCTGCGGGTGTGTGAGGGCAGGCTGCTCCAGCTGTCCAGGCTGCCTGCACGCCAAACCTCCCTGTTTGCGCTGAAGGAGGTGAAATTCCCAACGGAGCTGCACCAGCCCTGCCCTGCTGACTGCGTTGGGTATCGGTCAGGCAGGCTGGCAGCTGAGGCTCCTGGATGCGAGCAGGTTTCTCTGCCTTGTGCTCGGATTGCATCTGGAAATCGGTGCTGTGGGGAGCAGATCTGTGCCAGCCTTTCTGACGCGGCTGGACCGACTGGCTGTCCCGGCGACGTCCGTATGAGGGCTTTGGGGACGCATGGTCATATGCCAGGGCTGTGACCGGTGCTGTAGTGTTCGGAAACAGCTGACCCATTCACAATCTGACCTCTTGCTTCCTGGTCTTGATCAGGATGAATCCACTTCCGCTGGTGTCATGGGCTTCGTCCTGGCTCATTTACAAGTCTGACAGTGGCAGACCCGCTCCGCTCCGGCCTCTACTGGGCGAGACGGCGGCTGCCCCCACCACGTCATGGTCTGCTCTTAATCCTGGGGTAATCCCCCTGCTTTCAGCATGGCTGTGTGGCAGCACTGCATGCTGGCTACTTGGTAATGGCTAGACTTAGCAGGCACCAGAATGTTTTCCCAGCCTTTCCTTATTCCGGCCGTGTTGGGTCACGTCTTGCGTTTGAGACTGAGAGCGTTTTACCTGCGGTCTCACGTCTCATGGCAGATGATCTTCAGAGGCGGTTGTTGTATTCTAGGTTCGCCTGAAACTTTTGATCCATACTTTGAGTGACAGTTTGAGGTTCAGTTAGTCAGGTCAGCATGGAGGGAGGCGTCCCTGCGGGATGATGAGAGCTTGGCTTCGGGAAGGAGTACAGTAAGTACTCCTTGGGTGTTACCTGCTGTGATGGAGCGAAACGCTGAAACCGTCATTCTGGGATGAAACGCTGTAGTGACCCCAAACCTCGTGGAAATTGCACGTCAAGTCACTTGGAATTACATCTGTTTTCCAGTGACTGACGACCAGTGTCCTCAAATAACCAAGGAGGTGCTGGATATGCATGTGCAGTGCTTTAAACAAGGGTGGAAGTGGGCAAATGCTGTGTTTCCAACCGGTGCCTGGTGTGTGGATGGAGCAGTGGGCAGTCACAGTGCGGCCTGCGAGCTTGGCTGCTCATCTGGTGGACATTTCTTCTCCAGCCCTGTTCCATCTGCCTGGTGAGCGGGACTGGGAGCTACTGGGACAGCAGCTTTCTTGAGCCACAATGCAGGTACTGTCCGATTCTGCACAGGAACACTGCTCCCCATCCACCATCAGCATGTCGCCACCTCACTTTGTGCCTGAAATTGAGGTGCATGGCTATCTGGAAAGGCTGGTGTGACCCAAGAGGATGTTTGCACCTCCCCTGCCTATGGGCACTGGCAGAAGATGTCCTCTTGGTCACTGGTGGCAGGGAGTTGTTCCTGAAACTCAACCAGAGCTTCGTCTGTTGATTTTCCCAGGCCTGGAGTGTGGACTCTGCAGGCTGTGGGGTGCAGCTCTCGAGATTTGTCCTGACTCCTGGGAAGAGAGGAACTGGCACGTTGTACAGTGTCTGCAGCCTTGAGGGAGTGCTGGGTCTTGTCACTGGCTGTTGTGCCCTGGTGTCCCCAGGGATGACTGTCCCCAAGCTGGTGGTGTGTCTGACCCCCTTCTCCTTCCTCCACAGCTGGCAAGGGACCATGGCTGCAGCCAAGCGGTACGGCCCACCCCGACCTGGCTTTGTCCTTCCATCTCCACCCAGGAAAGCCATCAGGTTCCTGGCCTGTGGTTGTCTGGCTGGGAAGGTAGATGGGGATGTGCTATTTCCAGCTGGGACAGTTTCCCTCCTTTTAAAAATCCCAAAGTGTGGTAATGGCGTTGTTGTGAGTCTTCGCAAGAATGCTGGTCTCCAGTTTGCCCAGGCAGGTTGGCTCCTGCTTTGTCCAGCATCATGGGAGAGGTGAGGCAAGACAGTCATCGGAGAAGTCGGGTTGAGCCCTGCTTCAGCCCAACGTGCTGGTGGCAGCACAAGGACGAGCGAGTGTCGGTCCAGAGGCAGCCGTCCCCGGCTCCCTGCAGCTCTGCAGCCGAGCTGCTGTGGGCAGTTTCGGTCGGAGCAAAGGTGCGTGTGCGTTACTGAAAATGTGTTCCCTGGCATGGGGGAAACGCTACGAGCTCCTGAGCTTAACACTCTCGAGATGTTGTCGGAGAGCATGGAGCAGGGTGACTGGTTGTGCCGCCACAGCTCCAGGTAGAACCAGCGGTTGGAGGGCCTTGGCCCGAAGGGGGTGGCCATGCCAGCAGCTTCTCCTGTGGGCGCTGTCCCAGCCTTCCTGAGCGTGAAGCCTTTGGGAAATAGTTCTGTTCACATTAGCACTGAACAACCTTCAGCACTGAGGCTCTGCCAGCTGGATATGAGCCCATAGTGTGCCCAGTTGTCCAAGAAGGCCAATGGCATCCTGGCTTGTACCAGGAATGGCATGGCCAGCAGGTCCGGGGAGGTGATTGTGCCCATGCACTCGGCACTGGTGAGGCCACACCTTGAGTGCTGCGTTCAGTTCTTCTGGTGTGGCACATGATCCCGTGAAGTGACACTGGGGATCCTGCCCTAAAACCAGAGGTGTGGGAAAGGTCTGTGGTTGATTTGTGCAAGCATGCTCTGATGGCGTTACGCTCTGCAGCTTGGCCCAGCTGCTTGCAGTTGTGCAAAGGGCAGGAGGTGTTTCGGTGGTGACGTGAGCGGGGGGAGATGTTCCCTTTGCTCCCGCTGTGGTGGCCGTGACAGCACCTGTCACCTAGAGGAAACTGGGGGGTTTGTGGCTCCTTTTAAGGGGTTTTTCAGTTGTTTTACTGTGTCCATTGTGACCCTTCTCTGCTCGATCCATGCAGCAGTCTGTCCTTTCCATGGAGGGCTGCGTGGACTTGGGACTGTCCCATCTCTGATGGGTCCCAGGGAGATACAGCAGTGCAAAGCTGCTTAGGGTGGGCTTTGCCGAGCTCCCTGAGCAGCCTTTCCTGGTCCTTGTGCTATGTCCCAGCGGGTCCAGGGAGTGCAGGACACTTACGTACCTTCACGGGTCTTGTAAAGTAAAGAGACCAGCCCCATTTTTATTTTTCCAGTTGGCACCATGTCCACCCTGACCCACCAGAACTCCCTCCAGGAGTGTCGTCTTGTGACTGCAGAGTGACAAGAAGTTTTCATCGCTGCACTGAGTTGACTGCGTGAGGGTGTGTGAGCACAGGCTCTGCTCCCCGACTTACTGCCCTGTGATTTGGAGGTGATCAGAGAACTTGTAGAAGCAGAGGCAGGGGGACGAGGTGCTCATCTGCGGAGGGGTGCTCACTTGGGGTTGGCCTGCTGGCTGGGGGACCTCCAGGCTGATGGAGAAGGAGGAAGAGGTCACCCTGCCCAGCTGGGAGCTCACACTAGTCCTCTGTGTGAAGGAGAGTGGAGGTGAAAAGAGATGGAACTGGCTGAGGTTTCCCACGGAGGGTTTTGGGGAGTTGTGCCCACCTGTGTGTCACACCCACACGGTTTCCATCTGGGAAGGTCCCTCTCCCAGGGCCGACTGTGCCTGGCTCTATGGGTAGAGCTCTTCCCAACCTCCTGGGAGAACCGTAATTACTCTTAGTGACTTTATCTCTTTGTTCTTTCTCTCATGGGGGGCTGAGTGGTACCTTCCCTCACGGTGAGTGCACACACAGCTTGTGAGTCATCCTCTTCTATCAGTTGACTTGTTGCCATTTCATTCGGGGTGAGTTTTGCGTTGGTAGAAGTCATCTTGTAGGCTCCCCAAGTCAGATGCACAGGGGAGAGGAGCTGCACGATTTGTACCTTCTTGGTGCTGTGACTGGTGAGGTCTGGTTTCAAAGAGGTGCTGGGGACTGGGGTAGCGCAGGACGTCACTCCACAGGTTCCCTGGTGAGGTGCGCCAGGCATGCTTGGGCGCAGTCTTTTGCCAGATCTATTTGCATTCACAGTCCCAGGAGAAGGATGCTAACAACTCGTTCTGTTAACTTCTTGTAGCGATGCACACCCATATGTTATTAATTGTCTGTGCCACTAATTATGACAGCTATAATCGTGACAAGCCATGGGACAGACCCATGGCTGTACAGGCTGAGGGGAGTTGTGAGGTGAAGGGAGACAAAACTCTTTTGAGATATCTGCAGTATTGTTAAGGTAAATCCATTGTGGGATGGCAGAGAGGTTAAGGCCGGGCCTCGGGCAGGTGCTCCCGTCATTCCTGGAGTACGGAAACACTCGTGGATCAGCCAGCTCTGGCCAGCTCTGTCCCTGAGCTTGGCGTGAGCACCATTGCTCTGATTGGCAGACAGGAGCACATCCATGCTACTGCTGGGACTGCAGCTGCTGGTGATGCTGGCTTTCAGAGTGGTGACCCCACAGCGGCAGCTGTGGCCCCTGCCAGGCTAGTATGGCCCCCTGAGTCCTTGCTGTGCCCCTTTGCTGCCTGGGCTGGAGATAGAGAAGGGCGGCTTTGTAGATGATCTCTCTGCATTATTGAGATGCAGGCAGTGTCTGTGGGAGGTGCTGTCCTTGGTTTACATCATTCAGATGATGTGTTGAAGGACATGGTCTAGAGGTGGACTGGGCTGTGTTAGGCAGTGGTTGGACTCGGTGACCTTAAAGGTCTCTTCCAACTGAAATGATTCTGTGATTCTGTGATTCTACAGTTGGTTGTTTTTTGTTTTTTTCTTTAAGAGCAGTTAAGTAGTGCTTTGTGGACCTCAGTTCTCTCCTCCTCAAGTGCGCGAATGTTTGAGATGGGAGCAGACGCCGCAGACTGAATTCCCTTGGTTGTATTGTCCAGCAGCTTTGGGTGAAGTTCTGGTGTTCTTGAGACAGAAATGCTGTGACATGCCCCAGGAGTCGGCAGTGTGATGCTAAAAGCGTCCTTCATCCGGGATAGGACACGCTGTGCTTGTTGCAGCTAAGTGCTTGTTGGGATTTAGTGGGGCACAGCAGCCAGGATAGCTGGATGTGCATCCATGTGTGATGTTTCAGGTCGCACCCCAGTCATTGAAAGCGTTTTTATGTTGGTGGCTTGGGGGCTTAGTCTGGGCCTGATCCAGCGGCAATAAATTCCCTGCCAGAGCACGCTAAAGGTTGTGTGTTCACCCAGCTCACATCTCTGCCAGGCCTTGGCTTGCCTGCATCTGTGTTCACTGGGTACAACCCTGGGGTGAGCAGGGGACGACTGCCTGGGAGGGACGGGTGGACACACGGAGGACAGCACATACCAGCAGCTCCTTCTTGCTGTTCCAGGGCACCTCCAGAGAGAAAAACACAGAGGTTTTTAGTGCTCCTGGGGGTTTCCCTGTTGGTCTGCCCTCTACAAAGTAACCTTCAAATGCTTTTTGTGTGTGATGGAACAGGTCTAGAAGAAATACAAAGCCCTCCGCCTTGTTCGCTAGGGAAAATGCCAGAACTCCTTCACAAGGCGCCTTTAGAAGAGGCTGCTGCCTGAGCTGGCAGGTCTGGTTCAGACGACTCAACAGACCTACAGCGATTTGCATAATGCTGTGTTTTGCTGTGCTAACCTCAATTATTTTGGTCTCCCCTTTCATAGCACTGCAGAGAAGAATCCATCTCCTGATGGTCATCGGGAAATTTCCACGTCCTGGAGGCTTTTACCTGCACTTTGAGTTTATTTTCTTCCCCTGACCACTGGGCTGTGGCATGAGGGGATTATCTGGTGATGGCTGGGTGTGAAGGGCTCCGGCCAGGCGCTGACCTGCGGGGTGGCTGTTGTTTTCCCTTTCAGTAAATCAGGTGTTTGTTTCTTTCTGCTGCGGTAATTGGGTGGCTGGCTGTGATCTCAAGGTGGTTCCATGCAGGGAAAAGGCCTTGTTTTCCTGCTCCAGGACTGCTTGCCCCTCCATAGGCACAGAAAGGAGTTGCTGCGGCAGAAAATCGCTTCCGGAGCGCATCGCAAGTGAAATGTAGTGCAGCTTCCCAGGCAGGCCCGTGGGACATGTCACTGGCTGTGGTGTCCCCAGGGGCTGGTCTCTGGAGGGGGTTTTGTGAGGAACAAAGACGTGCCTTTCCTTACGCTGCAGCTCTGCCTCATAATTAGTAACGCAGGCCCTGAAGGGGTTTTGTGGTTTGAAAGACATCAGGAAATTCTTTTTCCATGGGAAGTCCCCTGCTTTTCTTCCCTGGTGAGGAGGAAGGCAGACCAGCCTGACAGTGTGCTTGTCTGCTGTGGCTCTGCTGGTAATTGCCCCAGAGTGGGAAGTCTGGCTCTTGAGACTCCCCTCCTCCAGCTCTCCGCAGTCTGCTCGTTAGGCTGGGGCAGCAGGCTCCGTAGGTTGGTCATCTGTGATGGCGAATGGGCTAGGAGCTGGAGGATGTGGGAAGCCTCGTGAAGTGCCATGTTGAGACAGGGGTGTGTTGGTGTCCTGGGTTCAGCTAGGGTAGAGTTCATTTTCTTTGTAGCAGCCTGTGGAATGTGGTGTTTGGGAGTTAGGATGGGAGCAGTGCTGATAACACCCCGATGTTTCTAGTTGTTGCCAAGCAGTCAAGGACTTCTCTGTTGTTCATATCACCCTGCTAACGAGAAGGGTAGGGGTCACCCAGCAAACTGGGAAGAGGACACGGCCAGGACAGGTGACCCAAACCAGCCAAAGAGGGCATTCCATGCCAATTAAGTCATGTTCAATATAAAGGGGGGCTAGTGAGGGAAGGAGGACACAGCTTCAGGATGCACAGTTTTGGGGATGGTCTGGTTCTGGGACGGCTCTGAGCTGAACAGCCTCAGGTGCGTGGTTCGGTGAGAAACTGCATCGCGTATATTTTGCTCTAAAGTCCTGTTATTGCTTCTCTCTCTCTGCTGTCCCAGTAAACTGTCCTTAGCCCAACCAAACAGGTTTGTCGTTTTGTTGGTTTCCCTTCCCTTCCCCTGTGCATCCCACCCCTCCAAATTTGGAGAGAGCGGCTGCATGGTGTTTGGCTCTTGTCTGGGATGAAACCTGACAGTTGGTTGCTGTTAATAGGCGCTTTTACTTGGAAAGGAAGCAAGGAGGACAAGCTCTCCCGCAGCTCTCGTGTGACTGCTCCGTGGAAAGCGCTCCCCAGATGCCCACGTGCAGCCCCTACCACCAAATATGATGTTGCCGCAGCAGAAGCAGTGGAATAGCTGGTTTTTTGTGGCCAATTTATCTGCTGCCGCTTGCCAGGCTGGGCTGCAGAGAGCCAAGAATCAGATAGTTTGAAGGGTATGAGGGCAAAGCCCAGCCTGGGCTCCATGTGCTCCAAGGCTCTCACCTTGTCCCACGGGATGCAGCCCTCTGTGCTTCTCCTGCTACAAGTGCTGTAGTTTGTCCTGCCTCAGAGCCTGTGCAGCTGTCTGGGACCATGTCCCTGGAAATCTCATCGTTGGGGAAGTCAGCAGTGCTGAGCCGAAGGAGGAACGTGTCAGCATCAACAAACGCTACGGCTCGAAGAGAGACGAACTTCTCAGTGATGCGGCATTTACCAAACCAGCCGGAGATGGGGCTGGCGAGGAGCAAGTCCCATGTCTCCAGTTTATAATCTCAACGCCGCAAGCTCGTTGCGTGCCCTAAAGCCTTCCTTGGCTGAACTCGGGCGTGAGCACACACGGAACGGGTGTGTGAGGGGGAAGCTGTGCCCTGCAGCCCATGGCACTTCACGCGCCTCTCCATCTCAGACTGTGCCTGCCCACGGCCACCAGCTGGAAATAGAAACCCCGGGGTGGGTAGCAGTGGAAGCGGCTGGTTTTGAAATTGCTGAGCTGGAGCCTTGCTGTTCAGCCAGGAACATTGCTTTTCCTCTGGCTCCTCGTGCTCCCAGGGTTTTGCTCTCGTTTGGTCAAAGCGGGACATGCTGGTTTTGGAGCTGTAAGTGCCGTTGTTAGTCCTCCTGACAGCTGAAAGGACCCCCTGTTTCGGCAGACTCCTATTTCAGTTTGTGACAGAAATCTGAGGCGGTGGTGGTGCAGTTCTTGGTCACAGAACCTCCCAGGTGTGATGGGTACATTGTACGTTCGGAGCAGAGGGAGCTGTGTTGTCTGCTAGCAACGCTGCTCCAGGCTCCTGTATGTGCCAGTGAGGGTCCATCCCCACACCCCTGGCTCTCCGTGGGGCTGAGGTCTTGCTGCCAGCGCGGGTGTCTGGCTTCCCGTCTGTCAGCGTGAGAGCAGCGTTTCTTGGCCTGTTCCCATGCCGTGGTTGGGGGAGGGAGAGCTGCCATCTCTCCTCATCTGAAGAAAGGGAATGTTCTTCTGCGGAAGCGGAGCCCAGTAGCGCTCAAACAGAAATGTTTTCCACACAATAAACAGAACGAGCAACAAATGGGATGATGTAAACGCCAAACGCGTTTGGTTTTGGAGGTGGCTGGGAGACAAAGCCGCAGTGTTGGGCTGAGCGATGGGACTTGGACCCGGCGAGACAGACAAACGTTCCCCCTCCCTTCTCAACTATGTTTAATGGCAGTAGCCTTTTAGAGGCACCAGTGGGACTTCTGGCATGGTGTTGCTTTTTAAGCAATTAAAAATACATAGTTAATGTAGCTCTGCGGCAAGATAGTGTTGACATCAGCTGTTTTACTTGGGTTTATTTCAGAGACAGCACTGTGGATGGTGGTGGTGGGGAAGACCCCCAAACTTCACAATGACTTATGTCAGAGTGCGGGTCCCAAATGCACTGTTGGAGCACCTCGCACCCATCACCATGCAGGCGCTCTGGGCTTGGTCAGTGCGGTTAACGTTACGTTGACAGGGAGGTACTTGAAATCGGGGCGTTTGCACTGACATGTAAATGTGGACTAATGCTTACAGTGAGGCCTCAAAAGCCAAACGAATGGGCCAGCCATATTTTCTGCTCATCAGCATCGCCACTACAATGGATACCACGTCACAAGGGGGTCCCACAGCTACACTGGGGGCTGGTGTGATAACAGCAGGGGTAGGGAAGCAAAAGAGTTAGACATTGGATTGGAAGGGGCTGCCAACCATTGCACTCCGTGTCAGAAGCAGGTCTGCCATTCCTTCACAGGTGAGGGCAGAGGCTGGCAGCGCAGTGTCTGCTGTGTCACGGTTGTGGGTTGTCTTTTTCCATCAAAGCTTATAAAACACTCACCCATTGGGCGGGCAAGCCCCAGTGTGGCTGTTAACTGCTGGAGAGTAGCGGTTAATGGTGGTTTTGCCATGGTTTGCGATTCCCGTTCGGCAGCTCTGTCGGAAAGGTTTGCCTTTTGCTGGCTCCTGCAGGGGCAGCAAAGGGGGACCAATCACTCGGGCAGTGGGCAGCCCCACAGAGATGGGCTGGGGGGGTGCCGGAGGGGAAGGAGCCCCCTATGTCCCAGCCGTGGGTCTGTCTGCCTGTGCCATCTGTGTCTAACTTGCTGTGTCTCTGCTCTCTGTCCTCAGGCATCCGTCACCGGCACCAGGATGAGTGTGGAAGGGAACAGCAAGCCCCTGAAGGTGGGCTCCAGAGTTGAAGTCATTGGGAAAGGGCACCGTGGTACCGTGGCCTATGTCGGTGCCACCCTGTTTGCCACAGGAAAGTGGGTCGGCGTCATCCTGGATGAAGCAAAGGGCAAGAACGACGGGACCGTGCAGGGAAGGAAATACTTCACCTGCGAAGAAAACCACGGCATCTTTGTGCGGCAGTCACAGGTACGCATCCCTCCGCGTGTGCCCTGCAACGGCCTCTGCTGGGCTCATCTCAAGGATGTGCAGCTCACAGGTTATGGAATCGCAGGGTCGTTTTGGGTGGAAAAGGTCTTTAAGTTCTCTGAGTCCAACTGTTAACCCAGCACTGCCCATCCAAACACCGAACCCTGTCCCTGAGCGCCACATCTACATGATATGGTTTTATTTTGCCTCCAAAGTGACGAGTAAAACCTGTCTGCTGCCTCAGAGAGTTACTGGCTGCTTCATCTTCAGCAGATGAAGTTATGGATCAATATTCAAGCAAAGTTAGGGGATTTTAATTAATACTTTCCTTGCAGTATATGACATGTGTGACTCGGCCTGAGTAGCTGAGCATTTGCTGTTCTGGTGCTGTAGGTGGAAACTAGGAGCTTGTTTATGTACAAACAAGTCTCTTCCATTTTAATTTCCCCCATGCTCCAACAGTGCAAGCGCAGCACAGTGACGCTCCTAGAGTCCTGCAGCATGGTATGCTCCAGGCATGACATCATGATGAGAGATATTCAGCTCCTCTCCTCCTTCCTTGGCACGTAACCACCACCCTAAGTCAAACCCTGCAGCATCTTGGCAGCCAAGTGCAGTGAGTGCTGCTTTCCTCATCCACAGACCCTCCTGCTGCCCCGCTGGACGTACTGACTCGCTGCTGGGTACTGGTGGTGGGTGCCTGGGGGAAGCTGAGCATGAAATAAGGGGGGGTTTACAAGTAGGATTCCTGTGATGAGTCCTAGCATCCTCTGTCCTGAAGGGTTCGTGTGTGGCTGAGGTGAGGCAAGGGCTGGCTGCCGAGAGGTGAATGCTCTCTGGCTGTTCTCATGTGATTCATACTGGCATCTTCCTTGGTCTGTCAGGCATCAAGGGTGCAGGGTGGCAGGGACCTCTGGAGTTCACCCAGTCCGACTCCTGCAAAAGCAGGGTCACCTTCAGCAGTTTGCACAGGGTGGCATCCAGGGCTGTGGGTTTGGGTTCTCCACAGAGAAGGAGACTCCCCAGCCTCTCTGGGCAGCCTGTCCCAGGGTTTGGGCACCCACGGAGTGAGGAAGTTTTCCCTCCCGTTGGGATGGACCTCCAGTTTGTACCTGTCACCCCTTGTCCTGTTGTTGGGCACCACTGAGAAGAGCCTGGCCCCGTCCCCCAGTACCCCCTTAGCTGTGGGTCAGTGCTGATGAGATCCCCTCTCAGTCTTCTCTTCCCCGGGCTGAACAGCCCCAGCTCTCCCAGCTGTCCCTCCCTCACACCAGGGATGCTCCAGGCTGGATGCTCCCTCATTATCCTCATGCCCTCCGCTGGACTCTCTAGCAGCTCCGTGTCTGCGCTGAACTGGGGAGCCTGGCACTGGGCACCCACCTCCAGCTGTGGCCGCAGCCAGGCAGAGCAGAAGGGGAGGAGAACAGAACAGAACCTCCCCTGACTCACTGGCCACGTCTGCCCTTTCCCACGTGGGTTTTGGTACGGCTGGGGTCCCTGTCATCATGCAGCATGCTCAAACCAAGTTGCTTTCCCACCATCATGGGGAGCAGCTTGTTACTCTCCCTGCAGAAAAGCAAATCCCCAGTTGCTCTTTCCCAAACCCCTGTGTGCAGGCTCAGAAGATGCACCAGCTCCAGTAACGGTGAGTGTCCCTGTGAAACTGTGCTGTGCATGGAAAACAAAAGAAGGTCACCCGTGTCAGACAGCCACTTCCAGTCGGATCATAGGCGCTTGCCTCGTCCTCTCTCTCCATGATTTGAGCATCCTGCGTGTCGGTGTAGTCATCGTGATTTCCACAGCACAACTTTGCTTGATCTCTGTGGTTTTTAATGTAGGAATTAATGCATATATATAATATAATGCATTCCTGGATCTCGGGCACCTTCCCCAAATGGAACCTCTGGCAGACAGCTGTACGCGTGGTTGTTGGTTTTAAACCCAACCCCTAGATGTAGGGCTGTCACAGAGCACAAAGGGCACATACCTGTCAGGAACAATTTTTGTAGTGTTGACCTTCAGAGGTGAAAGGATGGTTCTCCAGAACTGTCCTAATCTCTTCCAGCCTTGTTTTATGTATTTTCCAATCAAAAAAAAGTATCCAAAAATAGCTAACGAAGGAAAAACTCCACCCTGAACCTTCAACCCCTAGGTAGCCTAACATGGCTCAAACCTGGATGTGTTCCTGCCTCTGTGTCCTGCAGTACCCGAGATCAAGGCGGCTTTCGGATTAAAAGGCGGCCCGTGACTTTGTTACAGTGAGTTGCTGCCGATTGAGAGACGAGCAGCTCTCTGTACAGAGAGAGCTTTGAGTCAGTTTCTTCCAAGATACCACCAAACCCAGCTGAGCCAGCTCTCTGTCGAGCATCGGTACCTTCCAGTCGCTGTCAGACCCAGACTCGCGAGCTGTTGGGTGCTGAGCGGTTGTGGACATGTTGAAGGTGCTCAGGGCTGCCAAACACTCAGGTCTGACCCATGGTATCCCCTGGGTCAATGTCCTTTATTGCCCATGTGAATGAGGAGCACATAGCTGTTTTCGGGAGGCCGGTGGAAGGAGGCAGGTTGGTGCTTGGAAACGTGTGTGCAGAAAATGCAGTCTGCTTGGTTTGAATCTCCTGCCAAAAGGGAACTGGCTTTCTGAGCACAGTGTGGGTGGCTTGGGTATTTCTGTAATGGTAGCTGTTATACTCTTAACAGATCCAGGTCTTTGAAGATGGAGCTGATACCACATCCCCAGAAACGCCTGAATCTGCTGCCTTGAAAGTCCCAAAGAGAGGTACGTCAGGTCTGTTTTGCCCAAAACCTTGTCTCTGCCTTGGTCTGGACCAGGTGAGGTTCCACTGCCAAGTGGGTTTTGGGGGTCTGCAAGCTGGGGACGTGGGTGCCAGCTACCAAGGGTCCTGTCCCTGCTTGGGGTGCACGCCTCTCACCCCTGGTTCACTGTCCCCATCCCCAACTCACCCCATGTCCCCTTGTCCTCTCCACATGGTCCTACAAGTCTTTGGAGGTGGCAGAAAGAAGCACCAAGGTGCTCCAGGCAGCTCCATCCTTACTGTCAGAGTCGGTCTGGTGGGAAGTGGGAAATCCTTCCAGGGGTTGGTAGGAGATCCTTTCTTGGGGGACGGGAACACGGACCTGCTCTGAGGCTGTGCAGCTGCAGCCTGCAGGCTGCTGGAGGCTGTGTCCTGTTCCCACCTGGTTGGCAGTGAAGGCTTCCCGATAGCATTGGGCTTTCCTTCTTTCTCTGTTGTCAGGTGGCTCAGACGGCTCGCTTGGTTTGGTGCCTCGATGGGTTTGGCTCCCTTTGAGGGCTGGTTTTCCTAAGCCGTTATTTCGGGGTGCACTTGGGGATCCCAGGAGCTTGCGGATAAATCTCCGATGGCTTCCTGTCCTGGACGGCGTGTGGGTGATGCGCACCGAGCCGGGGATTCCTCGTGTGTTGAAGCCTTGGTCTGAACACAGGTTTACTGCTTCAGGGCTGGGCCAGGTGTTTTGGTGGGGTGTCCTTCCCCCTCCCAGCCAGCAGAAACGACACTTTTCCTTGTCTGGCAAAATGAAATCTACCCTCGAGCCGCACAGCACGTGTGTCTGCAGGCGTCAGGGGTGACGGTTACCCCGGGAAGCGGGGTGATCCCCTAAGCCATTTGTTTTGTCCCTCTCCCATGAGCAGCATGGAAATGCGCCTTGGCAGTCAGGGCTCTTGGTGTTCTGCGTTCACCTTCCGCGGGGAGCTCTGGGCTCCGGCAGCTCGCTGCCGCTGCGGAGAGCTTGGCTTGGGTACAGCCCGGACACATGAGAGCATCTTGGCTTGGGATCCCGCAGCGAGCTGTGCCGCTGAGCTGAGGGGCGATTAAAGCGAGCCAGCGTTAATGTAGGGCTGGGGGGCTAACGCAGAGAGGTGGGAACTGCACAGTGTAGTGGGCTGAGTGTTTGTTTGTGGAGTGCTGCAAAGCCCAGCCCTTTGCGTGCAGCCTCGGCCTGTTCTTTGCATTAACTTGATGTTAATGGTAATTTAAAATACTCTTTTGTGTTTGTTTGATCTTTTCAGTCTTTCTCAGTTCAGATTTCGTTGTTCCTGCACTCGTTTGGGGTGAGGAGCTTATGCTGAGTTGTGTAGGCATCAGCTTTTTCCCTGATGCTGCTGTAGGTCTGAGCTTCCCGAGCGTGTGTTGGGGGACATCACCCCTTCAAGAGCAGAACCTGGACAGAAGCCGCGAGCCAGCGCTGGGAATCTGCTGTCATTTCCCTCATTGCTCCGTTACGAGGAGCTGGGGGGACAAGGCGAGAGGCGGGAAATGTGCTGCCTGCGTGCGGACGGGGTTAAGGAGTTGGTTGCTTGGGAGAAGCACCAAACCAAACCCCGGGTTTAGTGTAGCCCCTCAGCAGACGTTACTGCCTTTTGATTTCACCGCATCTGTGTGTGTCCGCACGGTGAACCTTTAAGTGCCGTGCCATCTCCCTGCTCGTTATTGGAAGCCTTGTGAGGCTGTTGCCTCTGCTGCAGAGTTGTCTCTGGTTCTCCAAGGACATTCGGAATGACCGGTGGTGAGTGCAGCACCTGGGACTGTGTGGCTGATTCCCCGCAGTGCGATGCTGGGCTATGCTCAGCACTTGCCCTCTGCTCTCAGCACGCACCAAGGTTTGTCGTTGCTGCCCAGCAGCTTTCATTGAATTTCCGGGGTGATGCCCTGGCCCCCTTTGCCTAGCTGACATGACGGTTCTTCTACTGCAGAAATGAATAAATCCCTGGAGTTCAGGTGACACCTCCTGGTGCGCAGTGTCAGCATCACTTCCTCTGCTCAGAGCCCCCTTTTGGGGCAGGAGCACCTGAACATCACATGGGAGGAGGAAACGGGTGAATTTGGCTCAGTTTTGGGGCTGCAGGGTGAGTCAGCAGAGCATTCTCCACTGCAGACAGCAGCGTGGCCAGCCTCGAGTGCCCACCCCCGTGTGACCTGGTTCCTCTACACTCGTGTACGTGGCGCTGGCTGTGCCATTCAACTGTGTGCACCGACAGGACAAGGGGTGGGTGGGTTTATGAGCACTGGGGTCTACCCGTGGTGGTGACGTTTGATATCCTGCCGTGATGGACAGGTTCTGTAATGGGGTGCTTCGTTGGCATGGTGAAATGGGAACAC
This sequence comes from Heliornis fulica, assembly GCA_013399135.1. NCBI lineage: Eukaryota > Metazoa > Chordata > Aves > Gruiformes > Heliornithidae > Heliornis > Heliornis fulica. The sequence continues at coordinate 110,705 of VXBZ01007979.1, read as the reverse complement.
CCCGTTAAGAGCTGGCACCCCACAAGTTTAGGGACCAGAGATGCGATGTTGGCTATGGGAGGTTTGCTGTCTGAGAAATAGCGACGGCTGAGCTAAGGACCGCCGGGGACTGGGGATGTGTCCCCCTTGGGGAAGGGATGCTCAGCACCTTGAGCGTGTTCAGAGCCCTCACTGTGTATGGGCTGGGCTGCAAACCTTTTATTTTGCTGTGGGAAGGAACTATGTGGCCTCTGTCTGTGTGTTTCTGTTGATGCTCACAGACTCTCCTTGGAATTAGATGATGTTGGAGTGCTGGTTAGATGCAGCTGTATGGACTGCTGGGCTGCCGTGTGTTTCCCATGGAGTGCTCTGAGGGTGATTTAACTCAAGAAAAGCAGAGCAGCCTGACCTAGCTCTGGTGCACCTGCCTCCATGTTTGTCTTTCTTAGATGGTGCCAGCTGGTCTGTTAAGCAGCCCATGGAGGACGAATAGACCCCACTTGTAGCCCATGGAGAGGTCCCTGGACCAGGCAGGAGCCCACCATGGAGCAGGTGGAGGAATAGGGAATAATCTGTGACCTACATTGGAGCAAGACCCTGACAGCACCTGCAGCCCCCAGAGAGAGATAAGAGACAGAGAGACGGAGGCCCATGCTGGAGCAGGTTTGCTGAGGGATCTTGTGACTCTGTGGGGGACCAGGCTGGGGCCAGCAGTCTGGGACTGAGAGACTGAGACATTCTATGAGTTTATAGCAGTGACCCACACTGGGGCAGTTGTTGAAGAGCCGAGGCCCTGTGGGAGAGGACTCACATGGAGAAGGTTGTTGAGGACTGTCTCCTGTGAGTGGGACCCCACGCTGGTACAGGGAAAGTGTGTGAGAAATGCCCNCGTTATCTGATTCTGGTTTCTCTGTGTATGCAGTGTAATAAATTAGAGAGTTTCCTTTCATTTCTTCTGTATTGAGTCTGTTTTGCCTGTGACGCCAATTGTAGAATCTCTCCCTGTCCTTATCTCGACTCCAAAGCCTCTCAACATGTATTTCCCTCCCCTGTCCAGCTAAGAGAGGAGTGATACAGTGGCTTTGGTGGGAATCTGGCTTCCAGCCATGGTCAGACCACCACAAAGGGTGTCCCCATTCCTCCAAACCCATACCCACCACCATTCCCAGTTTATCCCGGTCCCTGTTTTACACCTGCTTCCCGGTCCCTGTTTTACACCTGCTTCCCTCAGCACACTTGTAGACCAAAGGAGGGCTGTGCCTGGGCATTTGCCTGACTGCAGATATGCTGAGCCAGAGGCATCCTCCAGGCCAAAGCTCACGCTTCTCTCTCTCTTTCTCTTTGCAGACTCTCTGGATGCCGCCAAAGCCAGCAAACTGGTGAGTGCTGAGCCCCTTTCTGCTGAAATAAATTCCCTCTGCAGTGTGTGGCTAGTGGGAGAGGCTGATGGGCACGTGCCGCTCTTACCGACTTGTCTCTGACTTCTCTCACTTCCCTAAAAGCTGCGTCTTTGAGCCCCAGAGCCACGCGTGTGCCAAGTGTACCAAAAGGATGGGGCTTTGCTGACACATCTCTGTTATCCCTTTTCATATCAGAGCTCTAGAACCAAATGTTTCTTCTGAACCCTGTGGGGAAGCAAGGCCGTACAGAGTAATTTTCCACTAATGCCCACAAGTCAGTGAGTTACTGTGGCATAACCCCTCTCCCCGCACAGTTTTCCCGTGTGACACATCTTGTCTGAGTTCAGTCCGTCCTGACTGTGGTGCCCCGCGTGTCTCGTGGCTGTGTTCCTTTAAATGGCTGCCCTGACATCCTTGGGATAGCCGAAATGAGGAAATCGCTTTCTCTGCCTTGTACCTCCTGCCCATGGACAAACGGTGTATGCTTCTGTGTGCATTTAACCCCAGGCTCGGCGCCTCTCGAGGCCTAAGTGGTACATGTGGTACCCGGGGGCAATGGCTATTTCCAGGGGAGCAGGAGATCGGAGTGGGAATCTGTCCTCTAACAGTTCTGACCTGCAGCCAAGCCCGATTTAAAGAAGCACTTGAGGTTAAGCCCTCAAAACTGCGTGTCTGTGGTTATGGTGTACCCACAGGGTCTGTGGTGGGGCTGGGCAACGCAGCGCATTACGTTTGTGCTTTGGATGGACATCGGATGTTTCTCAGGGACGGAGCGCTCTGTCATGTGCATAGGGGCCCTGGAGTGTCAGTAATTACTGGGAGCGAGAAGACTTTTCCCCACCTTGGTGTCGAGCTGTGTGCTGTGTCCTGGTCAGCCTGCGCACCACCAGCGGGTCACCCTGGCTAGGAACCAGGGATAGGGAGGCATTTGGAGGGGCTCTGGGGCTTGATCGGGCTCAGGATTAAAGGGATTTCGGGGATTTTGCAGGAATTGCCTTTTTCTGCTGTGTGGGGCGTGACTTACCTACCGGTGTGTTGGGTCTGATCCCCCTTTCCATTGCAGAGTCTCTTTTCCCCTTGTGCTCTGTGCCTGTGATGCACAACGTTCCATCTGCTGTTTGAATTCCAGGCTGGAATCACTTGATCGAGCTGCTCTGTGAAGCCGGACAGCTTGCTGTGTCAGGGAGGTCAGACCTGCAGAAAGGAGATGGGAAGCATCAGAAGGAAAAGATGTGAAACTGCCTTTTAGTACAGATGCTCTGAAACAAAGATAATTACTCATGAAAAACACTTTCTGGTGAAGCCAGGCTGTGAAAGTGGCGGTTGGTCTTTACATTCTTTACACTGCTCAGGTGCCGGCTGAGAAGGGTGCAGGAAGGAGGTGAGGCAGGAGGTTTCGCACCCAGCAGGTTTTGGAACCTGCAGGCTCAATACCTCGTGGAACCATCTCTCTGTAAGCACCACAGGTAGTTTTTTTCCTGCATAAGAAGTTGAGGATTCGGTGCTGGCCACCCTTGGAAACAAAACTATTTTGGGAGACGGAACTCTGTGTTGTCCCCGGCTGCTTGAGGCACTGCTGTGCCATGGGACGCTCGGTCTGGATTGTCATTGCAGAAAACGAAGTTCAAAATGAGCGTCCTGCCACCGTGCTGCAGCAGGATGCTGGATACGGCTTTGGCGGTGCCACGGTGATGGGCGGGTGCAAATTTATTTTCTGTGGCACATGTCAGAAATAGGTGTCTTCAGGCTTTGCTGTTCCATGTCCATAAATTCAGAGCTGCTGTGCAGAAATGTGGACATTAGGTCCTGGAAAAGTGCTCCGAGCTGCTCACCCCCTGTTTCATGAGTTCTATTTTTTCCTTCGGTTCCCTCCCCCACCCCACAGGGCATGAATGTGCGACTAGGTGGTTGTTTCAGCCACCAGCTGAAGGTCAAACTGTGATGTTTGGGCAGGAGCTGGCACAGGGCCTGACCAGGGCTGGTCAGGAATTGCCTCTTAAAAGCAGAACCCCATGTTATGGTCAGTCGTGAGCAGTTTTTGCTACCCTAAGTGTGGTGGAAGTGCACCCACAAAAGACGTGGGAGGAAATGAAGTGGTTGGATAGGGTTCTCTTGCCCTTGGCAGTGTCCAACACAGGGCAGGCAGCATGGGAGGGGAGCAGCGTTCATGGACTGGGGTCCCTCTCCTCCAGGGCTCCCAGCTTGCAGTCAACCAAACACGTTGGTGATCACTGGAGACCATCACCCACCTCTCTACAACCTCCTTTCAGGTAGTTCTAGGCAGGGATAAGGTCTCCCCTCAGCCTCCTCTTCTCCAGACTAAACACCCCCAGCTCCCTCAGCCACTCCTCATAAGGTTTGTTCTCCAGACCCTTCCCCAGCCTGGTTGCCCTCCTCTGGACCCGCTGCAGGACCTCGATGCCCTTCTTGTAGTGTGGGGCCCAGAACTGGACACAGCACTGAAGGTGCAGCCTCAGCAGTGCTGAGTGCAGGGGCACAATCACCTCCCTAGATTTCCTTCCAGCGTGTCTGGGCACCTCAGAAGATTGGGCGCCGGAGGAGCGGGAGGGGGATCAACAACCCTGGTGTAAGGCTCTGAAGTGGGGGTGTGGAAAACAAGCCCTGTTGTCGCTCCCCCCTCTGCAAAACCTTCTTTGGTTGAGTTCCCCTCGGGTGGCACTGACCTTTGCAGCCCAGCCACCTCTCTGAGCGGACTTCTCTCCCACGAATGACAAGTGGGACACGGATCATGCATGACCGCTGACGCCGGCGTGACGCGAGCTCTAACCTTGTGCCTTTTGTTCCCTCCTCACGCAGCGTGGAGTGAAGCCTAAAAAGGTGGTGCTTTTTGTTTTTGACAATTAATCTGTGTGTTGCCGAGTCCCCTCTGGACGCATGAAAGACCCTCCGGTGCATCCCAGCTCATTGTCACCTACGGCTGCTGTGCCTCCATCTTTCCACTGCATGTCTGCTCGTTGCATGTGCTCCCCCTCGCCCACCCCACCCGCTTGCTCGGAGGACGGGGAGGTAAATGCACAAAACCGATTTGCTTCTGCGCCTGACCTCAGCCGCGCGAAGGCGCTTGCGTTGCAGCGGCGGGGCGGGCTGCAGCCCAGCCTTCGCGTGACATGCGGCTGGGAAATCTCCCGCCACCCCCGTTAAACGCCGATGGGTTTTCGAGTCGGCGCTGGTGTCATCTGTAGCTGTGACCAGTGTCGCTCCCCACACACTGAGGCCTTGATTACGAGCCCCAGATGCCGGAGCCAGCGCAGCCATTGGCACTGCCACACCTGAGGCCGGCTTTGGTCGCTTTCCCTCTCCATTAACCAGCGCTGTAATGCAGCGCGTGTTCCCCGACCGGTGTAAACTCTGGGGACTCAGAGGGGGGTTGCTGAGACAACAGAGCTCCTGGGAAAGCACCGTCCTGTGGGATGTTTGGGGAATTGCTCTTTGCCATGGAAGTCTTGGCAAGCACAAAGTAAACCTGGCTGCTGGAGACCTGGCACGGGCACGGTACGAGCACTGATGGGAAAGCGGTACGGTACCTGCCGGGTGCATGGAGCCGCGGTGCTGCATTCCGTGGGTCTCTTCTTTCCAGCCACTTTCATGTCGCTGTTTGGGCAGAGGGGCAGTCTGCACGGCAGTGTTAGTTCACCGAGACCACGGGCAAGGCGCTGCGCAGAAGCCTAGGCAGAAGCTGCCGGGATGGCTCTTCCTGGGTGGTCGCTCTCTCCTGACCCCTCACCCAAGGTCTCCGCATGTCCTGGAGGCTTTTTGAGTGCATATCTGCCCCACGTCCTGGTCCTGTGAGCTCCCGTGTGCTGACTGGTGCCTGATGGTTTGTCACCGCTCTGTTCTGCTGATGGGAAGCACTTCTGGTGTAGAATGGTTTGTTTCTTCGCATTCCTGTTTCCGGGCAGTCAGCTCCGTTGCAGGTCACCGTCTGCCAGCTGCCATCTGCTCAGAACTATAGCAAAGAGGTGGGTGTGTGGTAAAGCTGCCCGGAGAACCCTTCCTGACATGTGGTGTGTGGGGATGGGGTCTCTGGCTGGTACGTCTCGCTCTGCCCATGGGGCTGGGCTGGTGCCACCTCTCCGCTGGTGTCACCTCAGCATTTCTGGCCCTTGATGAACCTGTGAGCTCTTCACCCATCTCCTTTGGAGCTCTCGACCTTGCACCAGCGTGTGAAAATTGCAGTCTGCTGGGTATGATCACAAAATAACTAACAGGATTAGCAGAGAAATCCTTACTCCCGGGTTTAAGGTAGCTCTTTGCGTGTTAAATATAGACTTTAATCCCATTAGCAGCAGCTGCTTCCTGCTTTTTGTGCCAGACAGCCCCTGTGCCCCCAGCCATGGTTCCCCTCCATGTGCCTTGGCTTTGCTGCTGTCCCAAGCTCGTAAGCGGTGGTGGGGCTGGGCATCTTGCATCAGGGTGGTGGCTGTCCCAGCCCTTGCTGTCAGTGTCATTGCTTCTTTCCGGATTTTTGGGGTGAAATGGGTTGTGTTCTCCTCTGGGTGACCCAGGNACCCCTACGCCAAGGCTGGGAGCAGGCAGAGGGGCAATCATCCTGCTTGGAGTGGCAAAGGCCAGGGGGCTGGGGCGGGGCATGGCCTTTCAGGGGGGCAGAGGAGAGAACCTGCATGTTCTCCGAGGGAAATGTCAAGAGCTACAGAGTGCCAATACCTGGCATCGGGCTTGAGGGGGCGGTGCTGGAGCTGTGGTGTTTGAAGCCTGGGAGAGCAGTGATCCCCCCCGGCACCCCACTCTGCCACATGTACCACGACCACCCTTCGGTGCGGTGGGTCTGGCTGGCACCAGTGGGCTGTGCACTTGTGTGGGGGCTTCCAGTTCACCTGGTGGCTGAGAGTAGGGGGCTGTGTCTGCACACCAGCTCGTGGGACAACGGTGCGGAGGCAGCTTCTTCCTTCCTGATGCACACTGCGGCGTTCCCTGGACTCATCCACAAGTCCCAGTTAGCCAAAGTGGTGAGCAGGTTCTTAACTGGTAGCGGGTGAGAGGTGGGTCCCGCAGGCAGTGAGGTGGTTGTGGTTGCAGCAAGCTCCAGTGTGAGCTGCAGCGAGCCCTTCTCGGGAACAGGAGTCACAGAACAGTTTTGGTTGGAAAAGACCCTCGAGATCACCAGCTTCAACCGTTAACCAGCATTGCCACGTCCACTGCTAAACCGCATCCCCAAATGCCACATCTACACATCCTGCATGTCCCATGCTGTCCCCAAACACCTGGGTTGTGTGACCATGGTGATAACTGTCCTTCCAAGGGCCCCTCTGGCTGCAGATGACCTATAACAGCACGACCAAAGCCCAGTTTGATGTTGGGAGGTAGTTCCCCTACCAACAGAAGGACTTTGTCCAGCTTCAGTAATATTCCTGGTCCTTGGATGATCCCCGGCAGTCCGTGTGCCGGATATCAAGTGCTTTGCTCTGAGCTCTGTAACGAGTGTGGCTTCATCTCCCTCTCTGTTGGGCACAGGACCATGCTCTCGTGGTCCTCCATGTGGGAAGTGTGTGGCCGGTTTGAGACCTGTGTCTGGTTCCAGATCATTTCTCTTGAAGAAGCAGGGCCATGGTGTGCCCTGTTAATCCTTTAAAAGAAGGAGCAGTCGCGTTATCTCACAGAAGGGGCTAAGTGAACCCTTTCACCCCTTGTTACATGGCCAGCGTTCCTCTCGTCTGGCTGGCGAGCGGCTGCAGCCGTGCTGTGCCTCCGAGGGATGCTCACAGGGCTCTGTGGCGAGGCCGTGCCGCGGGCGCCCTGCTTATCTTGCTGTCGATTGAGGGACATGCCAGCCAACCCCCGAGCTGTGAGCTCAGCAGCATCTGGCACTGCAAGCTGGTGGCGCCATGGAAATGAGCCGTTGTGAACCCTGGCAGCACCACAGCCTGCTCCTGCTCCAAACCCCGTTAGACCCAGCAATCTTCTTGTCTCTGCGACGAAAGCTCCGTGTCCCTTTGTGTGGCTTTAAGAGGCACAACTTCCCTGACAGTAGCACTGAGTGCTTTCAAAAGGCAGCGCTGGAGTCTCCAATGGGTCTTTTCCTCATGGCCATGTGACCCTTGGGGCCACAGCTTTTTATGGGTACCTCCACCGGCTCCCTCATGGGGTCTGCTGTAGACTGCAGGCAGATACCTGTGGAGCTTCAGGGGCTGCAGGTGGATATCTGCTACACCATGGACCTCCACTGGGAATCTCTCCTCTGGTGCCTGGAGCGCTTCCTCCCGCTCCTTCTGCACTGATCTTGGTGTCTGCAAAACATCTCACTCCCTCTCTGGCCACAAAAAGCTGCCACTTGGGTTTTTTCAGTCTCAGCTCTGTTCCTCCAGAGGCGCTGTCACCATTGCTGATGGACTTGGCCTTGGTCAGCAGTGGGTCTCTCCTTGAGCTGGCTGGTATTGGCTCTGTCAGACCTGGGGGAGCATCTGGCTGCTTCTCATGGAAGAGAAACTCCCGAAGCCCACCCGCCAACACCCAGCCACCCAAACCCACAACACCGCAAAGCCCTTGAGTGCCTCTGGATGACTTAAAAGCCACCTCTGTGTAAACCAGCTCCTGACCACACTCAAGTTAACGAAGCTCAGTGGAATTTCATTAACATCCACTGTTAGTGCTTTTAGAAGTGCTGTTGGGATTCCCTTCCCTCCCCAGCTCACACCACCAGCCTGCCGAAGGGACAGGGGGCCAGGGGGTGCTGGAGGGACCCTGGCCTCAACTTCCCAAGGTGCCCCAGTCTGTCTCCTGCTTGCTGCTGCACAGCAGCAAGCTGGGCAGACTGGGGCAGAGCTTGTAGCAGCTCTGTGCAGGAGGCGTAGGCAGCTCAGCAAAAGGCAGCTGGCCTTGGACACCAGGTGTGTTTGCTTTATCCCCAGGGTGTTTCTGTGGACACTGCACCGTCCTGTGTGGCAGCTCCAAGGACCAACCCAGCCGGGCTCTGGGCTTGGTGGCATGGAAGCCGAGGCAGTGAGTGGCCACATGCACAGCGTGTCTGGCAGAGCCCACACTGCTGCTGTGCCGGGCTGTCCGACACTCCTGGGAATCTTGGCACGCCTGCGGCAGCGGTTCCCTCAGGGTCATCCAACAGCAGATCCGTAATTGCCTGGGGAGTTGTGAATTCAGTCTAGTCTTGTGTAAGGCTATAATATAATAACATAATATATATAATAATATAGTACAGGCAGCCGAGCCAGCGCAGTCTGTGTAGCTACCTGCATAAACACAGTTCTGACTTTTGCTTGAGCAGTGTCTGCTTAGGAAGGTGGGTGGCATCCCCCCGGGGCAGTGGCACAACCTCTGGGGTATTTTTCCACTTGAGGAATTATCAGAGGTGGAGGCAGCCCCATGTGTTGGCCAGGGGCAGCTTTGTGTGAACTTAAGGTCCGCAGTACAGCTGGAGCACAGGTGTCGCGTCCTGCTTGCACCCTCACACGTTTCGCGAACTTCGCATGGGGCTTTGCGCAGATCAGTCAGCAGAAGGGACGTCTGTCCCTGCTCCCGGACCAGAGGAACCGCATCTCCTCACCGCCTCCTGTCCTGCTCAGCGGTGGCTGAGAGACACCATGACGTGGAGGGGTTTGCCAGGGTCTGGGTGAGCGGAGCGTTCGTTTTCAGTACCCATCTGCAGCCGCAGAAAGGCTGGAGGTGGCCAACCCAACTGAATCTTCACGTGGCTGGGAGATCCTGTGTGCCAGAGACACGTCCCAGCCTTGAATCCATGGTCATCTCAGACCTGCTGCCCTCAGTGCTGTACGAGATGCTGCTTAGAGGGAAGATGCCGGGGGGGACACTCTAGGGCTTGCCAGTTGCCCAGAAACTTCTGATGCTGATTGAGGAGTGAGAGTTGGAACTGCTCAGAGGCTGGGGAAAGCTTTGGGGAGATGAATTGATGGAACTAAAGCAACTCACGGAGGAGCCAAGCTTGTGTGTGCTTGCTTCACACCAGCAGTTACCTGGTCTCCTCACTCAGGGTGCTCTGCTGTGGCAAACGGGACAGAGGGACCCTTCCTGCTGCTGCAAGGACGCCTCTTATCTGCTGCGGGGTCTGTTGGGTTGTCCCTGGCTGAGCACCACCTTTCTTCACCAAAGCCGTCAGGCGAGGAGTGTGGTGGGTGCGCCAGCAATCTCCTGGCAACCAGATGTCCACATGCAAACTGCATGAGAGAGAGGAGGGCAGCCTTCCTCCCTGGCAGAGGAGTTGCCCACGGATACAACCCACCATCTGTGTCATGGGAGATCTTGATCTCAAGATGTAGGTGGCCCTGGGACCAGGTTTTCTGTGGAGTCTGATGTCACATTGCAGCTTAGGAGCAGATGGAGGCTCTGGAAGGGCTTCAGCAGTGAAACCCAAATCCAATCCAGGATTTGGGGGTTCCTAGAGCAAACAGAGACCCCAGCTGTTGGTGTGGGGCCCATCTCTAGCCGCCAGACATTTAAAATGCATAACAAAACCCAGACTCCGTCCATTCTCAGTCAATCATTAAGAGCCTGTAACCAGACCCGGTGCACTTAGCGCTTTGTGGTTACCCCAAGGACTTTGGATCAAGCCTGATAACAAAAAGGAGGTGGGTTGATGCGCGTGACTCAGCTCCTGGCCGTGCAGCGCATATGGCCGCTGCAGACAGTTGCCTTGTTGGTCTTCCCAAAAGTTCAGGGCAGCAGTCATGGAGATACTTTGGGCAAACAGATGAAGCTCAGCTCCCAGGGTGGAATTTTGGTGCTCTGTTGTGGAATCTCGGGGACTTTCAGCAAAAGCCTATACCAGCCTGAGTTTCTGCAGCACAGCTGTAGAACCCTGGATGCAGTGGCTGCCACCTTCCTTTCCTCGCCTGGGTGCTGCCACACCCAGGGATGCCTCATGGAGGAGGTGCCTTTTGTGCTGTGGCCTGGATCCGTGGCTGTAGGGTGTTCCTGGGGTGGTCTGGCAGCAGCTTCTCTGTCCCAAGGGCCACTTCATGTTCTGAAACTTCCCCTCCATAGTCTCTGGAGCAGATTTAGCTCATGGGCCCTGTGAAGGGGTGGCTTTAGTGTTCTTCAAGAACTGATGAGTGTCTTGTAAACCCACAGATTTGGGGTTGTCAAATCCATCCATCCATCCATCCATCCATCCATCCATCCATCCATCCATCTCTCTCTCTCTCTTTCAATGCTCTCTACTTCCAAAGCCTCGGTCCATGGGACCGTCTGTGTGAGCTGCTCAGTTCAGCGGTCCGAGCCCACTGCAGGTAACAGCTCTGTGATTGGGAGCAAACTCTGACATGGCAAACAGCGGCGCTGCCTCCAGCACTGCTGGGAAATGGAATGGAAGTGGGAGCTGTTGGTGTTGGGAAGGAAGGTCTGCATTCACACGGGAATATAATGCACAGAATGGGAGACGTGTGTAAAGCAAAGGGTCGGGACGTGCGGCATGCAGTGGGCTTGGGACACCGAGTCTCAGAACTGGTTTGCAGTGGGATCTTGCCCTTAGTGCTACCGATTGCTTTGGTGTTTGGACCCCAGTGTCACAGGTCTGAGGGAGTGCCAGTCCAAGGACAAATGGGGTGCCCAGCAGGAACTCGGGGTTTTGGCCTTGGCAGTGGGTCCAGCTGATGTGCTGGATGCGGTGCAGGGTGCTGGTGCTCGCTCGTGGGGGCTGCATTGGGGCGGGGGTGTTCCAGGGCTGAGCCGACCGTGGGGACTTCACCAGAATCCTCGGCTGCGTGGGGCTGCATCGTGCTCCTCGGGAATGAATCCCCTCGGTGGCAGGAGACACGGGTCTGGGGCCGAGCCAGGCAGCCGCGAGGGTGGGTGTTGGGCTGGGTGTGTACGGCAGCGCCGCAAGATGGATGCGGCATCTGTCCATCTGCCCAGGCTCAGCGCCGTCCGTCTGCCCCGGCTCAGCTCCTTCCATCTGTCCGGGCTCAGGGGATTTGCTTGCGAGGTCCCAGCTGCCCCTTGGGCCGACACGGCCGCGGCGGCGCGCAGGCACGGGGCGGGCTGGACTGCGGGCAGGAGAGGTTTGTGGGGCGCTGCGTGCATGCGTGGATGCCGAGCGGAGGGACGGAGCCGGCTGGACCCACCGGCGAGGCGGCCGAACCGAGCTGTTGCTAAGCTACTGAGGATCTTTAGCCCGAGAGCAGCATCGCATCGTGTCGCGTCGCATCGCCCGCCGCCGGCTCGGTGCAGCATCCCCGGCGCGGGGAGGAGAGACCTGCTGTTGGTGATGTAATGAGCCGCCGGGGCGGTGGTTGGAGACACCAGCGGAGCGAGGACGAGCATCCGCGACTCTGACGCTTGACATGGGCCCCGGCCCCAGCGCAGCACAGCCCCGCTGAGCAGCTGCATCCGTAGCAGCCGGCGCTGCGGGAAGGGCGTTCGCCGGATCGCCGGGGCGGATGGCGAGCGGATAGAGAGAAGCCGCAGCCATTTGCAAGCNTCTCTCTCTCTCTCTCTCCCCGTCCGTCTTTTCTGCAATGATGAGGCAGGCCCCGGCGACACGGAAGGTACAATCTGCTGCTGTATGCACGCCGTCATTGCTAGCACTGCTTCTGAACGTGCCTTGCTTTGCTCTTCTTCATTTTTATCTCCCTTTTCGGATTTTTTTTTTCTCCCACCCCCAACCCCTCCCCTCCCCGTATGTTAATGCTGCCGAGCTTTATTTGCGAGTTTGCTTGGGTTTCAGGTGCCTGCGGACAGCCGGGGTGGGGGGAGGCTGCTCAACCAGAAAGCAGCATCGCGTAAACGTCTCGCTTTTCCTTTCAAGTTTCCGTTCAAGTCGTTTCTCTGTTCCTCCCGTCTGTGCCTGTGTTGCATGCAGCATCTCTGCAGCTCGGCTCGGCCCCGGCGGCTTCCCTGCTGCCAGAGGTGCCGGCGCTTGGTGCCTGGAAGTTGCATGTTAATAATAAGAATAATAACACCGACGACAGCGTTTTTCCTGCCTCAGTGATGCGTGCCGTGCCGTTGGTTTCTGCCTGCTTTGAACGTTTTCCAAGGTCTGTGGTACCTGGGTGCCCTGGTGAGCCGGTGGTTCTGCGGGTTGCAGCACAGGCTCCGGTTTGTGCGCTGGTAGTGTCCTATATGTTTATTTTTAGCTCAACCAGGATATCACTGTTCAGCTTAAAGAGAAATCCAGAGAATTGTACCCTGTATCTCAAAGAAGTGAAAACAAAAATTGGCAAGGGCACAAGCGCTGAGCTTCAGCCGGCCACGCTGTGTCAACGTGTTATTCACGTTACAGTGAACACCCTCGATTAATGTATGTGGTTCCTTGAGCTGACCAGACCCAGCGAAACACTCTGCTACGTGGTGACCGCTTTAAGAGCTCCTCTTTAGTCCACAGCCTAGACGAAAAGTTTTACACATGCCGATTTCCCTCTGCCTCCAGCTGCCAGGTGCAGTGTGGGGCCATTCGTGTCTGGCTGGGAGCTTTACAAATCCGAGCACCGCTTGAGTCCATCCTGAATTTCCCGTTGTTACTGCCCCTCACGCATCCTCCTGTACGGGATCGCACCTGCGAGAAACTGCATGTGCGAGGTGGTGCCAGTCGCTGAAAACACCCGAGCTCTGGGTGTGTGCCCAGTGATAAGGCTTGGATACTGCATGGGTGTCTGCTCCAGCAGCTGCCAGCCCTGCTTGGGGGTGAGCGCTGGCCCCCTCCACCGCTGCTGGACCCCCTGTGGAAACTCTGTGGGAGATCTCTGCAGGAGAAGTTGTAGCCTGGGAAGTTCGGCATTTCTGCGCCAGAAGCCACCAGTTTGTCCAGCAGATGCGTTCAGCAGCAGTACTGGTGCGAGGTGATGCCTGTGGCAGTGCTGATGTTCCATGCTCCTGGCTGGATCTGGGCCCGAGACTCTGGTGCTTGGAGTGGAACTAAGTTAGGAGGGACCGTCAGGACCTGTGATCTGCAGCCTTCGTGACAGATGGGTGACACTGGCTCTTCCACTGGCAGTTGGTGTAGCCAGGAGGAGTTTTGCCGGGTTTCTTGCTGGTAGAAGGGAATTTTGTACTCAAGTGCCTGTTCTGAGCGCCGGATGCTCTCCTTGCTCCAGAGGGCAGGACCCACTGAGGGAGGAGATTGCGTAATGTCATCAAGTATTTATGGAGCAGCATTACGCAGCAGGGTCCAGGACCGCCGGATGGAATGTTAACCGCCACAGACAGTGGATCCAGGAGCACCAGAGTTTCTGTAGGAAGCTACTGCGTAGTCTGGAGCCTGCGGGGCTTCAAGCATCTCATCCCAGCTCCTGAGCAGAGATCCTGGATGCTCCTGGAGCCGTGAAGAACTTTGTCACAGAGTCCTGCTGCCTCCCCTGGTGCTGTACCCCAATACCTAGGAGGGGAGCAGCCAGCGTCCCAGTGTGGCCCTCCTACCAGTACCTCAGCCGGTGAATTGCCGGTGCAGGGTATGCTGTGTAGCAGCTGGAGGGAGAATGGGACGGTTGGGGCAGCAAGGAGCCCTGTGTCCCTCGCCGAGGAGCCGCACACTGAGGGAGCTCTTATAGTCTTTGTATGGCGTTATGTGGAGGCAACCTGACACAGAGCCTGTGGCAGAACCTGGCAGAGCAGGCGTGAGAGCAGCATTAATCCCTCTCACGTAGCGTGGCTAGCTTTTGGAGAGGGCTACCAAGAGCCTTCTCCCATTTTTAAGCGTTTGCTGCGGTTAGAGATGGGGAAGATGTGCAGCATCTCCGTGCCCCGTTGCCCAGCCGGGAAGGGTTCGGTGGTCACCTGTTGAGCATTTCCCCAATGGCTGGCTGCTGCCACAGGCAGCACTAAGCTCTTTTGAGTGCAGGGGCTTGGCTGCCGGTCTGGAATGCCCCAGACTGCAGCTACTGGCACTTGTGGCATGCTGTGGCACTTTCAGTGCTGAGCAGGTAGCAGCACATGGGGGGCACCATGCCCAGGTAATGGGGGCTCGCGTGAATTCCTCCCTGCTGCAGGCTGCATCAGGAGCCATGCCCTTGGCAAGGACTGGAAGCATCTCCTGGTGCTTGGCTTGTGAAGGCCCCGAGGGACAGGGTGTAGGGCGCTTGTCACTTTTTTTGTGCAATCTTTCTTTGGTGGGATGCAGGAGAGACGCTGGGGTTCTCCTGAGGAGCTTGTGACACCGCTCCCAAATCCATATGTTTGGCCTAAGCAGCACAACGGCTCATCGGTGGTTTAGGAGTGATAACCCATCCTGTTCCAGTCCATGTGTCAGAAAGGAGCAGTGGTAGGAGCTCTCCTCCTGTTTGTCAAGGCCCTGGGTGGGAATATGACCATGACTTCCGAATGCTGGAGAGGTGCTGCGGTGGTGAGCATGGTGCTGTGCCGATCTGCCACCCCACAGCCCGTGGATGCATTCATTTCCAGAAACAAAATGAAAACACGGCAGTGTTTGAGAAGAAGCTCCGTGTTGTCCCTGTGTATTTTGTGCCTAGCGAGAAGCAGAGCCCGGGGGCTCCGGCGCCAATGCGGGCAGCTGCTTTTGTGATGCTCTGGTCCCTTGGAAAAAAAAAAGAAAAGCCAAAATTGGGGAGGGGAAGGGGAGACCAAGACCTTAAGGAATAAACCCCCTTCCCTTCAGCCTCTCACTGAGGTGAGCTCTCAGAAAGGTGTGCTGAGCAGGACATGACCCGGTGCCCCCCATGCAGCTCTGCAGGGATGTGGATGTGCATCTCCAGGCTGATGCAGGGCAGCCAGGTGCCACCTCCAGCAGAGGTGCAGCTGGCCTTGTCCCCATCCCTGCACCTGTGTGACCAGGGCAAAGCAGGGCCACAGCTCTGAGCTGGTGCAGGAGAGAAGCCTGAGCTGGGCTGGGCTCCCTGTGCTCTGCTAGCGGGGTCCTTCCTGGGGGAGCATGGGGCAAGGACTTGCACCCCATGACATGTGCACTAACTACCCTCATCTCTTTTGTTTCCTTTACCTCTGCATCTGCTGCTGCTCTGCTGCGGTCTGTCCCTCTGCTCCTGTCTGTCCCTGTATGAATGTCTCTCCTCTGCCTTCTGCTCCCTCCAGACCACCGCCCGGCGCCCCAAGGTGAGCAGCTGCGGTCGGGGAGCTCTGAGCACTCCCCACGTGTTAAATTGGAGCTTCTTGGGCACTAACTCCGACGTGCAATTTCTGTTTCCTCCTCCTGGCTTGGTGCATGTGGCTCATGGCAGTGACGTGTGCCTGCAGTGTGTGTCTGGGGCGCAGGGGACAGCCTGCCCAGGTGAAATGTTCTCAGACGAGCTCCGTGCTCTTGGCCAGGGCTCATCGGACAGAGCACAGCACATGAGCAGCGCAGCGTGCCCAGCTGGCTGGCAGTGTCCCTTGTGGTGGCACTGCCAGCTTCTCGCTGCCCTTTCCTGCTGTGCTCTGTTGAGGGCTCTACATTCACCGACATCTACAGGAAACAACACAGGGCAGGGACAGGCCGCTTTGTCCCAGGACCTCTGGGTGTTCTAGATTTCCCCTCCAAGAAAGATCTGTTGTTCTGGCAGCACAGGGCAGAGCCTGGGCTGATGTAGGACTTCAGAGGGGAAGAGTGTGGCAGGAGTGTATGAACGCAGTGTCAGGAGAGACCACCACTCCTTCTGCAGGTCAGAATCTCCTCTCAAGTGTCTCTGTCCCCGCAGCGCCTGGGGCACGGCAGGGACTTTGCTGTGAGCCCGATGGGGCGATCGCAGCGAGGCAGAGATGCCAGCTCAAGGGCAGCAGCTTCTGCACCCTGGTCTGGATTCACACCGGTTCCTAATCCCCGTTGGGAGCTCCCCTGTTACAGGGCAGGTCCTGGAGGGTTTGCAGCAGGTCGTGTTTGAACAGTGGGTCTCCAAAGGTTTCTAGCTCCTGAGACAGCAGGACCATCCTAGTGTGTCCCTGGCCATTGTACTTCACCTCCGCAGGAGGTTTTCGGTCCCTAAAGCATCAGGAACAAGAACATGGCCCTTGTCTGGAGGAGCATACCTCTTGGAGCCCTGTGGCTCGGTGCTGTGGAGACTGTTTCCAGGCTGGGGCTCACACTGTCCCCAGGGCAGCCGGGATGGCACCGGCTTGGAGGGGGGAGGCAGAGCTGCCCGTCCCTGGGCGTTCACCTGCTGCCGTTGAGTCAGCTCAGATTAGCGCAGACCAGGCTGGGAGTCGGCAGAGGATCCGACCACAGCCTGGCCAGCGAGCGCCTGGTTTCCATCTCCTGCCACCGCGTCGGCGGGTGGGGGCAGTGGTGTCCCTGCCGTGCCTGGCTGTGTCCTAGCCGTGTGTCCTGGGCAGCCCGGGTTGAGCCCCGCGCCTTGCAAAGCTGCCGTGCACCAAAAGGCCAGTCTCGAGGGGTAAAATAAAGGGCCGGGAAGTTGATGTATGCAGCGCTAGGTGCTGCAGAGGTGAGTGCTCCGGAAGTACGGGTCTGCAAGGAGAACAGCAGAGGGTTCTGGGGGACCTGGTGCTTGCCTGGACTCTGGGGAACTCCTGCTTCTCTTTCACCTTCAGCTGCCCCCCCTAAAATTTGGCACCCCGTCATGTTTCCAGATGTGGAGGATGAACAGACTGTCCCTTCTCCCATCTTGGTGAGCTTTGGGGTTTTGCTGCTTCATCCTCCAGAGCTGGAACCCACGAACCTGAGTGTGTTTCCCCCCCGCGGACACGACCAAGGACCTTCCCTCGTTAGCCCCTGCTCCCATCCCCTCAACACACTCACTCGGTGGTCAGGGGCTGCCCTCATCTCTCCGTCCCTCGGGGTGTGCAGGACCAGGAGACAGGGCTGCACCCGCAGCAGCAGCAGCAGCAGCAGCAGCAGCAGCAGCAGCAGCAGTGTGAGTGGCTGTGATGGTGCAAGGAATTGTACGCCAAGGGTTTGTGGGGATGCGCAATCTTCTACTGTCCCGTGGCTGCAGCAGGGAGCAGATGGGCTCTTTATGACTCCAGCCTGACGCAGGATGTGTGGGCTCAGGACAAGGTCTGTTTCAGGTCCTTAATGATGTCCCTGCTGTCACTCACTGTGTTCTGGGTTTCGTCTGAGTCAGGGTGATGGCGACTGACCCGGAGAAACACCCTGGCGAAGGGAAACCGGAGCTGACGTGGTGCTGAAGAGCGCAGGGAGATGGATCGCTCGTGGAAACGTGCTCGTCTGACTTTCCCCATGACCATCTTGTTTTGCAGCCCACCCGGACCCCCAATTCTGCGGCGTCCAGCGGCACGGCTGGGCCCTCGGGCTCAGCCTCTGCCTCCGGTGGGGAGATGAGCAGCAGTGAGCCCAGCACACCCGCTCAGACGCCACTGGTGGCCCCCGTTATTCCAACCCCCTCTCTGAGCTCTCCGGTGGCACCCCCGGTGCCCTCGCCCACAAAGGTGAGCCGTGACCCAGGCACAGCATGGTGGGGGCACAGTCCTAAGGGGAGGAGGAGGAGGAGGTGGGGGGAAGACCTGCCAGTGCTGCACGAGGAGGACGAGAGAAAGGGGAGCAAGAGCTTGTGTGACCACCCATCAGGGTCCGCTGGATTTAAACACAAGGTCTCTAGGAGGAGCAGAGTGGCTGCAGGACAGCAGGGTGCCATAGAAACAGACAGATGGACAGAGACCCCCATAGAAATGTCTGCCTTTGTCGTGGGGTGGGTGTTGGGGGAGAAAGAAAGGGGAGCAGCTCTCCTGGAGCACAGGGAGGTTGTGGCACGTTGCATGGCTTGGGATGCACCCTATGTGTGTGTGTCAGCATGCTCCTGAGTGGCTCACTGCGAACTAAAACCGAGTTACTACTAAAATGAAGTTACTACTGTCTAAAACAAAGTTACTACTAAAATAGAGTTTCTGTGAACTAAAACCGAGTTACTACTAAAACTGAGTTACTACTAAAACAGTTGCTACTAAAACCAAGTTACTACTAAAACCGAGTTACTACTAATTAAAACTGTCTTACTACTACAACTGAGTTTTACTAAAACTGCATTAATACTAAAACCGAGTTGCTACTAACTAAAAATGAATTGCTGCTAACTAAAACCAAGTTACTCACTGCTAACTCAGCCTGCCTGCTGCTGCGAGCATGTGCTGTTGTGTGTATGGGGCCAGGCCCAGCTCTGTCCAGGCAGGTGAGCTGCTCCCATGTTGTGGCACCACGCTCGCCCTGGGGCAGGAGGAAATGGGGGTGCCGAGGGGTGGGCTTGGGTGCATTGGTGCTGGTTGGTGTGTTTGGGTGGGTTTTAAGGGGTGTAGGCATCCTCGGGTGCCAATGAAGTCACAACAATGTGCTTGGAGCCTGTTGTTGGCTGAAAGGTTTTTGTTGGTGCGCCAAGGGACACTTGGCATGCATCATATACGGGGTGAAAACCAGCGGGTTACAGTGACAGATGGAGCGTGGCTGCAAGCACAGTGTGACGTATTCTTCTGCACCCACCCCGTGATGGTGCCCGGGCACAGCCATCCCCATGGGTCAGGGGCTGCAGCAGTGTGTCCGCAGTGCTCGGCAAAGGCGTCGGCGTCGGCGTTGGGTAATTCCTGGTTTGATGTCGTAGGAGGAGGAAAGCTTGCGTTCTCAAGTCAGGGACCTGGAGGAGAAATTGGAGACCCTGAAGATAAAGCGAAATGAAGACAAAGCAAAGCTCAAAGAGCTCGAGAAGTACAAGATCCAGCTGGAGCAGGTGCAGGAGTGGAAGAGCAAAATGCAGGAACAACAGGCTGATCTCCAGAAACGATTAAAGGAGGCCAAAAAGGTGAGTGTGTCCCCAGGGAGCCGGGCAGGTCGGGGTCTGGCATGGGGAGACACGATTCCAGGGTAATCTGGGTGCTGAAATACGTGAGGGGCCTTTTATGAAACGTCAGTGAGCACGAAACCGTGAGCTCTGTGAATGCACGCTGGGTCCTCCTTCGGCCTCTGAGCTCACACGCTGCGGTTCTCTCCCACAGAAACCTTGACTTTGGTACTGAGCTGCCAGCGCGAACGCCAGGTGCAGTCATGCTACACTCACAATGATGCATTAAACACGTGCCGCAGTCTGACTGCTGTGCTGTTGCGTTCCTGGCTTGCTCTGGAGCTGGTCCCTCTCTGCTCTCTCGGGGCAGTCCCTGTTCTGATGGGGCTGCTCTGCTCCTGCCTTTGGGTGGCTTGAGATGCCAGCTGCAGGACATCATCTGTGTGGCAAAGGGGCTTTGGTTTCTCCCTGACCTGTTTTTCCGGGATGGACCCTTAGGTTGGGCTCTTTTCTGGAGGAGAGTAGGCCAGAGGTAGGGGAGAGGGGAAGTGGGCACCATCCTTCCCCTCCAGCCCCGATCAGACGTGGCTAATGGGACTCAATCCTCCTGCAAAAGAGCTGTGAGAGACATAATTGTCTGAGGCTCATTGTGAGGGGTGTCTCTTCATCCTTGGCCTTGGGTGTCCAGGCCGTGGTCCTCTCACTTGTGTGTGCTTGACCACAGGAAGCCAAAGATGCCTTGGAAGCCAAGGAGCGATACATGGAGGAGATGGCAGACACCGCCGATGCCATCGAAATGGCAACCCTGGACAAGGAGATGGCGGAAGAGCGAGCAGAGTCCCTGCAACAGGAAGTGGACTCCCTGAAAGAGAAGGTGGAATATCTCACGATGGACCTGGAGATCCTGAAGCATGAGATCGAAGAGAAAGGTGGGAAGGGCTCAGCTTTCGGGAGGTTTCAGCTCAGGTCCCAGTGCACAGGGGAGCTCCATGCTGGAGTGTCCCCAGCCCTGTGTGGCAGGTGCAGGTGCAACAATTGCACCATCGCTTCGTGTGGGAGGTAACACAACCACTCGTGTTGCTCATGGATTCAACCTCCCAGCTGTGCACCCGGCACAGCTTCAAAACTGGCACCCTGCCCTTGTTGGGCTCCTCCGGGGCCTTTCAGCTTCTGCTGTTTGCAATGACCCTGCATGGGAAGCGAGCCGGCCACCGAACACTCGTGGGGACATTCGCCTCAACCCAAAGTCAAGCCCGCAGAGGCAGCAGACGAGCAGGGAGGTGGTGAGATGTCAAAGGTAGAGGTCTTGAGGGACCAGGCAAGATGTCAGGAGGATGGGAGTGTCTGCAGGGAGAAGTGGTGAGCGATGGCTTCGGCTTGCGTTTGCTTTCGCTGACTTGGAGGGTTGCGAGCTCGCAGCACCTGGTGATTGGGCCTCTGCTGTAGCCCGACTGAGAGACAGGCTATGGGTTTTGGTGGTTCCTCACCTATGCTGATTGCCTTCAGGGGCATCAGGGCAAGCTCTCAGTTTGCAAGCTGGCATGTTTCCCCTTAGCTGTCCTCACAGTGGCGTTGGCGATGCCACTCAGGGTTGGGACAACTGGATCTGTTCATCAGCTGCCATCCCCGCGCAAGCAGAATAATGCTTCCCTTGTACCGCAGGCTCGGACGGAGCGGCATCCAGTTACCAAGTCAAACAGCTGGAAGAGCAAA
The DNA here is from genome assembly GCA_013399135.1 of Heliornis fulica. NCBI lineage: Eukaryota > Metazoa > Chordata > Aves > Gruiformes > Heliornithidae > Heliornis > Heliornis fulica. Next base: position 89,983 of record VXBZ01007979.1, on the reverse strand, counting down.
ATGCGAGGCTCAAGGAAGCTCTTGTGAGGTAGGAGACTGCTTGTGCTCCCCAGAGGCCGGGATGATGCCAGCAGAGCCCCTTAACGTCCCCGCAGTCTGTGTTGGAGCCGATCCGAATACCTCTCCAGAGCAGCTGCTGTGACACCTGCTCGCGGGCTCGCCTGCTTGCTGTGCTCCTTCAGGTGTTTGGGAGAGAAGGGGAAGTCTCTTGTCACGGGACACTGATGTGGATCGGGAGAAGATGAGCCATTCCAGAAAGCCACTCCGTTTCCTCTCGCTGTGCGTGCAGTAGTTGGCTGCTGGTTTATGTGAGCAGCCAGGGCAGGACAGTTCTCCAGGCACCTCCTGCGCAGGTCCTGCTTGAGGGGGCTCAGCACTAGTGCCTGGTGGTTCCTTCTCCCTGGGCCAGCCTGTCTTTGGGGGCTTTGGGGCTTTCCTTTCTGGAACCACACATGCCTTAGCCTAGAGATCCAGGAGGGGTCCCACTGGGCCAGGGAGTGGATGTGGGGGCTTCTCCCCCAGCAGAAAACACAAGGAGCTGCCTAGTGAGGCTCTCCAAAGCAGAGTGTTTGGGGAGAGAAGTGCAAGAAGCTCCATGGGACAGGAGCTCCCAGAGCACTTGCTGGACAGAGCTGCTTTGGGGCACAGCAGCTTCCGTGTCCCTCTATCAAAGCATGGCACCTTTCACAGAATCACCTTTCACAGAAACACCTTTCACAGAATCACAGACCTGTCTGGGTTGGAAAGGTCCCCAAGGATCATGAAGTGTCAACCCCCTGCCACAGTCAGGGCCACCAACCTCCAGGCCTGGATCTAGACAAGATTGCCCAGGGCCCCATCCAACCTGGCTTTGAACACCTTCAGGGTTGGGGCATCCACCACTGCTCCGGGCAGCCTGTTCCAGCACCTCACCACTTTCTCCATGAAGAGCTTCCTCCCAATATTCAATATAAACCTTCCCTCCTGTAGCTCAAATCCATTCCCCCTTGTCCTACCACTATCTACCCTTGTAAAAATCCAATCCCCCTTCTGTCTATGTGCTCCCTTTAAGTACTGGAAGGCTGCAATGAAGTCCCCTTGCAGCTGTCTCTTCTCCAGGCTGAACAAGCCCAACTCCCTCAGCATGGCCTCATAGGGGAGATGTTCCAGAACCCTGATCGTCTTTGTGGCCTCCTCTGAAGTATCTCCCACAGCTCCACGTCTTTCTTGAATTGGGGGCCCCAGTTCTGGACACAGTACTCTCAGATGGGCCTCACAAGGGCTGAGTAGAGAGGGACAATCCCCTCCCTGTCCCTGCTGGCCACCCCTCTGCTGATGGAGCCCAGGAGACCATTGGCCTTCCAAGCTGCAAGAGCACTCTGCTGGCTCATGGTCAGTTTTTCATCCACTAGGATCCCCAGGTCCTTCTCAGCAGGGCTGCTCTCAAGGAGCTCTTCTCCCAGCCTGTATCTGTGTCTGGGATTCCTCCCGCCCAAGTGTAAGACCTTGCACTTTGTGGTATTAAACTTCATGAGGGTCACCTAGGTCCCACCTTTCCAGTCTGCCCAGATCCCTCTGGATGGTTTCCTTTTCTTCTGTTGTGTCAACTGCACCACTCAGCTTGGTGCCTTTCCTCAACTGTCGTCTGCTGACTGACTCCTGTGTGCTACTGTGGGTGTGACATACTTTGGATTCTTCCCTTCCATGCTTTTGCCTCTCCTCTTCTGCCTGTCTGACCCATGCTCCCTCTTGGCTGTTTGCCCACACTCTCCTCTTCTGGTCTCCCTGTCCCCCATCGCTTTCTTTCAATGGAAGATGCATGCCACCTTGGGCAACAATTCACTGCTGTTCCCCACTTGGACTCAGCCTTCTCTGGGGACAGGTGGCCCCCAAAGACAGAGTCTGGGAGGGGAATGGCTTCTCTTCCTCTGGCCTCTGCTGGGGTAGTGACTAGTCTGGTTGTGCTCTCAAAGGATGCGGGACTTGTCTGCCTCAGAGAAGCAGGAACACGTGAAGCTCCAGAAGCAGATGGAGAAGAAGAACACGGAGCTGGAGTCCCTGCGCCAGCAGAGGGAGAAGCTTCAGGAGGAGGTGAAGCAGGCGGAGAAAACGGTTGATGAGCTGAAGGAGCAGGTGAGTCCTTTGGAGTGGGGAGAGGCAGGGAGGGAGGTTTTGGGCATTGAGTGACAGCTGTCAGGCAAGCGTGGGCACCTCCCAGGACAGTGTGGCTCTTGGAGAGCCACACTCAGTGACACATCTGCAGGCTGTCGACCACGAGACACAGCCCAGAGCTGATGTGTGTTTGCTGCTTGCTCAGTGTTGATCTGTCAGGTCTTCCCACCTGGGTGACCTTCGCAGGGCTTGTTCCTGGCCAAGCTGGGATGCCAGTGTGGGGACATCCCCAGGAAGGATCTACGCTCGCTGTGGAGCATTTCCTCTGAACCATGGTTCTGGAGGGACACTGGCACTGCTTGACCATTTTGGGCTTTGGTTGCTCCTGTGAGCGATGCTGTTCCCGGCTCTCAGGATGGGGCGAACCCTCGGCTTGGGATGGGGAGATGGGTGCGCCACTCGTGTCCCACAGCTCCCCAGGGTAATGCCACGGTGGTACAAAAGGACTTGGGAGCCTCCTGCTGTGGTGTGTCGAGCTCCAGGTTGGGGTGTGATGTGGTGTGTGCTTGCAGGTGGATGCAGCTTTGGGTGCTGAAGAGATGGTGGAGACTCTGACGGAGAGAAACTTAGACCTGGAGGAGAAGGTCCGGGAGCTGCGCGAGACTGTTGGGGACCTGGTAAGATGAACAAGTCTGGGGTAGGGTCTGGTACCACGGGCTTTGCACTACTTCCGTCGGGCCTGCTGTGGGGTTGGGCTGAGGTGAAGGCTGGTCCAACTGTCTGCCAGAGGCGCTGGGAGCTGCTGGCAGGGGTGCCAGTGGGAGCCGCGGAACCACGCGTGGTATAACCGTGTCCTGTGCCGCAACACCCCCTTGCCAGGAAGCCATGAATGAGATGAACGACGAGCTGCAGGAAAACGCCCGCGAGACAGAGCTGGAGTTACGGGAGCAGCTGGACATGGCAACGGCGCGGGTCCGCGAGGCAGAGAAGCGTGTGGAGGCTGCACAGGAGACTGTGGCTGACTACCAGCAGACCATCAAGAAGTACCGAGAGCTGACTGCGCATCTTCAGGTGTGGCCTTTCAGCAGCCCTTCCAGCTCCTGACGGAGCTGCACCGCTCCGGGGACCCGCTGTGGTGACGAGGAGGTCTGGGAGCATTCCTGGGGAGGGGGGAAGGCATGGCTCGCTCTTGTCCATCATCGTGCTTGTTGCACAGTGAGCCCCCGGCACTGCCCCCTGCAGGAAGGGGCTTGAGGCATTGGATGTGGGTGTACTGGGGACCTGGGCTCATGAAGCTCGGTACTGGTCTCAACACAGCTTCTTTCTGTGCTCAGGACGTGAACCGCGAACTCATGAGTCAGCAAGAAGCGTCTGCTGAGAAGCAGCAGCAGCCTCCGCCCGAGATGTTTGACTTCAAGATTAAATTTGCAGAGACGAAAGCCCATGCTAAGGTATGGGGGCAGGAGCGCCACATGCCAGGCCTGGGAACCCGGCGGGCTGCGCTCGTCCCCATGTGCGAGGCTCCTTGAGCAGTGGCACCGGAGCACGGTGCCAGCTCGGGGGTTGCCAGGCTTGGGTGGGGCTGACCTTGTGGGGCAGGGGCTCTGCTGGGAGAGCCGTGGAAGGTCAAGTGCCGCTGTGCAGGGAAGGGATGTTCTCTTGCGGAGGCGTGCCTGGAGCTGACAGCGTAAGCGTTCTTTATTGCGCTGTGAACGCTGGCTGGTGACAGGGATGCTCATGAGCACGGATACATGCTGTATGCTGCACCCCGGTTAGACCGGAGCCAGCCAGCCCCTGGGCACCTCTGCAGAGCAGCAGTTGGCGATAAGGAGCAGCGTGTCCTGAGGCATTGCCTGTGTCCCTGGGGAAGTGACAAAGGGTCTGTCGAGGCCACCCAGCAGGCGGCCTTGACCATGTGTCTCCTCTGCAGGCCATTGAGATGGAGCTGCGGCAGATGGAAGTGCAGCAGGCCAATCGGCATGTCTCCCTCCTCACCTCCTTCATGCCCGACAGCTTCCTGCGCCATGGAGGGGACCACGACTGCATCCTGGTGTTGCTGCTCATCCCTCGGCTCATCTGCAAGGTGGGACGGGTGCCTCGGCTCCCCGCTGCCCGGGGAAGTTAGGGTGCATGCTAACTCTTCCTTTGGAGCTTGGAGCTGGGGGTGCTGGGGCTTGGAGTGACATCTCTGAACCCTCCACACCGTTTGGGCTAGCCAGGAGGCGGTGGCTGTGCCACGGCTCCATGGGACGTACAGCTTTTCTGTCTGTCCTGGGGGTTTTGAGCGTTTGCTCATTTGGGCACTTCTAAAGCTGTTTTCCAACCTGTTATCGCTGGTGGCGGCGGGTTGGGGTTGGGGCTGCAGTGCTGGGCTGTGGGTGAAGCCCACCTTGGCGTCTGGCAGCTCTGCAGGGGAACCGGGGTGTCCCGCGGTTCCCCTTCCACTCTGCAGAACCCTCCCTGGGAAAGCTTCCTTCTTTTGGGGGTGAGGGGGACAGAGTGAGCGCAGGAAGGGACGAGGCTGAAGGTTCTCCCTCCTACCCGGCAGGCTGAGCTGATCAGCAAACAGGCTCAGGAGAAGTTCGACCTGAACGAGAACTGTGCGGAGCGCACGGGCCTCAGGGGCACTGCGGGTGAGCAGCTGAGCTTTGCCGCCGGGCTTGTCTACTCCCTGAGCCTCTTGCAGGCTACGCTGCACAAATACGAACAGTGAGTACCCTTCCCCGCAGCCTCGATGCCCGCCCCACTGCCATCCTGGGGACCACAGGGGACTTCTGTGGCCTCAGAGTAGGGCCAGTCCCTCTGGAGTTAAAGATGTTTCCAGAGGCAGTCTGGGAGAATGCCAAGGGACCCCATTTTTTGCCCTGTGGTGGGATATTTGCTTCTGTTCCAGCTCCTTCCTCGTCTTCCTCCCAAGAGTTGGCACGTGAAGGGATCTGGTTCCCTACCACGTCCTGCTTGTCCTGTAGCTGCACCCGTGCCCTGAGGCCAGCGGTAGCCTCAGTGCAGTAGTCTTAGGAGATGTACCGCAGGCTCCCGTGGAGCGCGATTGCATCCAGGGCTTCACTCTGGGCTTCTGTTGCTGAGAGCCCTGCCCCACAGCCCAGAGCACTCTTCCATGAGCCCCCGGACCTTTGTGCTCTGCAGAAGACTCGTCCGAGTGTCGGCCTGCAGGTTCTGTGGGCATGAGCCCGTGGCTGGGCAGTGCACTGGCAGCACCGCAGAGCTGGGGCTTTCCTCAGAGACCGGGAGGTGCCGTTGAGCACCAAAACGGCTGCGGATAGTGAGGGCACTCGCCTGGAGCCTTGCTCAGCTTTTGTCCCCAGGCTCAGTGGGGAGCAGAGCGCTGACAGGTCCTTTGGCTCCTGCACTAGTCTGGCTGAAGAGCTCATTAGATCACCAATGAGCTCATTAAACCATGTGCTGTATCACTGGTGCTAGAGGCCGGGTCTTCTCCTGCCTGCAGCCCTGGCCGGGGAGCTGGCAGGGTTTGTGTCCCGTCACAGGCCTCTGGCTTTCTCCAGATGTTCTGACCTCGGTTAACCACTGTCTGGCTCCAGTCAGTGCTTCCAGAGGTCCAACCCTGGTCAGACACTGCCTGGAGCACCTGCCTGTCCCAGACCGCGCTGCGTTGCCTTGCCAGGGCCCTGACCAAATGCAGTGTGGAGGTGTATAAGAAGGTGGGGATGCTGTACCCCGAGATGAGTGTCCACGAGCGCTCCCTGGACTTCCTGATAGAGCTGCTGCACAAGGACCAGCTGGACGAGACGGTCAACGTGGAGCCACTGACCAAAGCCATCAAGTACTACCAGGTGGGGCTGCAGAGCCAAGTGACTGGCCGAACTCAGGGTGTCTCTGACTTGGCCAGGGCGAGGAGCTGGCAGGAAGTCCTGCCCTTGGCTCCATCACCCGCGTGTCATGTGGATACGCTGCGACTGGGCCCATTGGCAGCGCACCCCGTGTCTGCATTACTGCAGGGCTTAGCTTGAGAGGATGCAGGCAGAAAGGATGCGGTTCTCCCATCCGACACCTGTGTGCCGGCGGCTTACAGGCTGCTAGCGCGTTCGAAGCGGGGGTGGGCGACACCACATGACTTTTCACTTCCAATTAGAACTCGGGCTGAGTGCTCGACGCTGTTTTGCATTGTGTTTTTGGTTGCTTCCATGTGTGGAGATGACTGAGGGTGCTGACCTGTGATCTCCCTCCATAGCACCTGTACAGCATCCACCTGGCTGACCAGGCTGAGGACTGCACGATGCAGCTGGCTGACCACATCAAGGTGAAGGGGACGATAACCCAGCTCTTCCTGCGGCGTGTGTTTTCTCCCTTTGCCCTTTCTGCTCCCCACACCCTCCCCTCCCCCATGATGTGATGGCTCTGTGGGCTGAGGTGCCGCTTGTCCCCCTCTCCCGGTCGCTTTTCCCCAGCTCCTGCTGTCAGAGGTGGAACACAGGGATGAGGGCTCAAAGATTGGGGAAGGGGGAGAGGACAGGGTGGAGGCCATTTACTATCCGGGTGGAAGGAGAGGAGCACCGGGGAGAGGGTGGGTGAGAGGGAGCATTCCCTGGGCTTCCCCGGGGAAGTGCCGGTGTGCTGTGCCCTACAGAGGAAACCAAAACCAGGCTGAACGCCTTAGCCTGTTCCACTCCTGCCCATCCTGGGGCTGCGGCAGGGCGCTACACGGAGGGTCTGGCCCATGGCACTCAGCCTGAAGCCCCAGTCTGCCCTAGCGTGACCCAGCCCAGCTTGACCCTGAGCTGACGGGGCCTGTGTCTGTGCCCCACAGTTCACTCAGAGCGCCTTGGACTGCATGGGGGTGGAGGTGTGCCGGCTGCGATCCTTCCTCCAGGTAAGACGCGTTTGGGCTGGCATGTCAGCGTAGTGTGGGGTTCCCCTTGCCGCTCACCCCGGTCACAGGTTTTCTGAGGCCCCTTCTCTGGCCCTCCAGGCTGGGCAGGAGGCATCCGACCTCGCCATCCTCCTCAAGGACCTGGAGACCTCCTGCAGCGACATCCGCCAGTTCTGCAAGAAGATCAGGCGCCGCATGCCTGGGACGGACGCGCCGGGCATCCCGGCGGCACTGGGCTTCGGGCAGCAGGTGAAACGGCTGGCAGAGCAGGGTACCCCAACGCTGCCCTGCGTGGGGCTGTGGTAGCTACATACTGGGAGCTCTGGGCTGTACTGGGCTAGCATCCAGCACTGGTAGATTGCTCCCATCCTTGCTGGCTCCGGGGAGGGAATGTGTGGTGCCCTGCTTGAGCTGCACAGCAGAGGTGAGCAGTGTGAGCCCAGACGGGACATCTACTCTGTGCTTCGAGTTTCTAGTTGGGATGGAGTCATGGGCTCTGTAACCTACTTCTCTGCAGTTCTCGGATTCTTTTTTTTTCCCTGGTGTTTCCCAGATTCCTCTCAATGCTTCAGAAGCACATTAAAGTCTCAACAGCTGTTGGACTCAAGCATGGCCAGCACTGTTGGGAGCTTCCCTGGTACCAGGCAGCAAGCTGGGAGACATCCATCCCGTTTGCCTCTCCCAACCTTCCTGTTTCTGCCCAACCTTCAGGTGTCGGACACGCTGCTGGACTGCCGCAAGCACCTGACCTGGGTGGTGGCCGTGCTGCAGGAGGTGGCTGCTGCCGGCGCGCAGATGATCGCTCCTCTGGCAGAGAACGAGGGGCTGCTGGCGGTGAAGCTGGAGGACCTGGCCTTCAAAGCAAGCGAACAGGTGGGAAAGCCCCTTCTCGAGTGCCCCTCGTGCCCTGCTGCAGCGGGGCAGAGCTGGGGCCCATCTCATCACTTTCTTCCCATCCTTTGCAGATCTACGGCACCCAGGGCATCAACCCCTACGAGTGCCTGCGTCAGTCGTGCAGCATCCTCATCGCAACCATGAACAAGATGGCCACGGCTATGCAGGAGGGAGAATATGACGCGGACAGGCCACAGAGCAAGGTGGGCTTTGGCCTCTGAGTTGCTTCACCATCTCCTGCAGCCCTGCTGCTGCCTCCTCGGGCAGGAGACTCTTCTGGCCATGACGTGGGGTGGGAAGCTGCTCCTAGAATACTGATTTTGTGTCTCGTTCCTCTGGTGTCTGTCGCAGCCCACCCCACCTGCTGAACTGCGGGCAGCCGCTCTTCGGGCAGAGATCACTGATGCCGAGGGGCTGGGGCTCAAGCTGGAGGACAGGGAGACAGTCATCAAAGAGCTGAAAAAGTCCCTCAAGATCAAGGTGAGCTGTCCTTCAGTCAACCTCTGCCTTCCTGAGTCGTCAGCAAAGAGCTGCGGTGCCACTGTCGCCGTCACCTTCGTGCTCGTGGAGTTGATGGCCCTGAGTCCCAGCCGCATCTCCTGGAACTCCTCATCGTGTGCTGTCTGCCAGGGGCCTCCCCTGACACGTCCCGGCCTTTCCCCTCTGTGTGCCACTGGGAGCTCTTTGCAGTGCTCACCACCCCTAGGATGGAGAAAGCTCCATGGTTTCTTGCCCCCCTCCCCAGGGTGAAGAGCTCAGCGAAGCCAATGTGCGGCTCAGCCTCCTGGAGAAGAAGCTGGACAGCGCGTCCAAGGATGCAGATGACCGCGTGGAAAAGATACAGACAAAGCTGGATGAGACCCAGACACTGCTCAAGAAGAAAGAGAAGTGAGTGGGGGAGGGGGCTGCTGGTGGCAGGGGTGTTTGTGCAGGGAACCAGCATGTTTTAAGGGTGCAGGCAGGTGGAAGGCTCTTTAGAAAGGCCCCACCCAGAAGCTCTTATGGAATGAGCCGTTGTCCCAGTGCATCCATAGGGCCATGGCTGTGCTCCAGGCATCTCCTGAGAGACATCCATAGACAGGCAGGGGGGCGCAGCCTCGCGGGGTGGAGGGAGGATGGTCTCGCAGAGTGTAAAAGCTGGGCACTGGCTGTGGCGATGTCAGGGTCCATATGGGTAAACAGCCCCCTCATGCGCTGCATCCCGGGCTACAGGGAGGCTGGTGGGGCTCCAACCACAGATCAGGTTTGTGCTGGAGGCGCAGCAGCAGTGGTGGGATGCATGAGGAAGCCAGGAGCTCTAGGGTCCTGGGCTGCTTGCCTCTTTTCCTTCAGAGGAGTGTCTCCAGCTACCCATGTGCCCCTGCTCTCTTCCAGGGAGTTTGAGGAGACCATGGACGCTCTCCAGGCAGATATCGACCAGCTGGAATCGGAGAAGATGGAGCTGAAGCAGCGCTTGAACAACCAGTCAAAACGAACCATCGAGGGCCTGCGCGGCAGCCCTGCCTCCGGCGTCGCCTCCATCGTGTCCGGAATTGCCGGAGGTGCGTAACCATACATCACCATAGCACGCATGCTTGGCATGCTGGAAGGAGAACCTGTGACATCCTCCCGATGCAGAGTCAGGAGCTGTGCTGGGGAACACCTGTGGCATCTTTGTGACCCTGACCGGGAGGTGGGTGGGAGCTCAGGCTGCCAGCCAGAGTGAATGGTGGTCCCCCCTGCCTGCCCACCCTCCCCGCAGTGCAGCTGGCAGAGCAGAGCAGAACCCTTTGGGCTGTAAGGAGGGCTGGGGACACGCGGAGCCTGCAGCTCCATGACAGGTGGGCACGGCAGCTGTGGCACCACCACGCAGCCAGCCTTGGCGTCCCCAGGGCTGGGGAGCCCTTGGTGGTGGGACTCCCTGCTCCAGCAGCTGGGGGCTCTGGGATGCTCCCAGTGAGGGGCAGCACCCTGGCTGGCTCAGGAACGAGACCCTACTGCCCTGTCCCTCCTGGGCTCCCCTGAAGCCAGCAGCGAGGGGTGGGTGATGGCACGGGATGGGCACGTGCTGAGGCTGCCAGTCCTGGGTCGTGCCAAGCAGGGCCATCAGCACCTCCTCCCCACTCCTGGGGAAGTGTCCCAGTGCAAGTGCTGCCGGCAGGAGCAGATCTTTAGTGTTGTCAGGAGCTCTGGCCCAGGAATAGCGTGTGGCTGTGGGGACTGTGACCAGTCCTAACGTGGTCCCAGGGGGCTGGTGCTCCTGTGGGTCTAGGTTCCTGGTTCCTTTGTGCTGCTCCAGGATGGGTGACACCTGGAGGCAGCAATTTCTAGCCCCGGAGACCTGCAGCCTCTCCCCAAGTCAGCGTGGCCACCAGCTGTGGCTCTTGGGGCTGCAGACAGCATGTTCTCGGTCCTGAGCAGCGTACATGGCACAGAGAGCTGTGACGGCACCTCGCTGCGTTTCTGGAGGGAGGGAGCTGGGGACTCGAGGAGCACCTTGGAGCAGGGCAGCAGCATGCGGAGCCCCGTCTGGAGACTTGGGGTGGTCACTGCTCACGGAGTCAGGGGACAGGATCCAGCCCAGGCCATGGCTGTGGGTGACCGGAGCTCCTCGGGCTGCGGCTCCTCTCTGGCTTGACCTCGGCTTTAATTCTCCTTCTTCTTGTCTTTCCTTGGCCCCTCTCCTCGTACTGCAGAGGAACAGCAGAGAGGTACGGTACTGCGCCCAGCACACCGGTGCTGCCTGGCCCACAGTAGTGCATGCCGGGGGGGGGATGAGCGTCCTGAGTGTGGCCCTGGGACCAAGCTGGGTTTGGAGCGGGGGACGGGCGCAGGTCCCGTTCGAGGACGGTGCTTGACTCGGGTGCAGAGCGGTGGCACAAGGGAGCTGGTGGTTGGCGTGGAGTGTGATGAGCATGAAACTGCTACAGGCGCAGGGTGGGGTGGTGCCACGGTGGAGACAGGTCCCTGGAGCACCCAGAGCCCAGCACGGCACTGCTGAGTGGGGCTTGAGGGGCTGCCACAGCCCATCGGTGTCTCAGCCTTCTCGCAGGAGCAGGTCAGGAGGTGCCACGTGTTCGTGATGGCTCTGTCCGTGCCTGGGTGCACGCAGGCAGCCGCTGCTTCCCCCACCTGTCCATCCCTTTGCGGAGTCGTCCATCTGTCCAGCGCCTGGCTGTCACAGTCCCACCCCACGCCGGGTGACGGTTGTTCCTGCGGGAAGGTCGCTCAGCCAGTGCCATTCCTGTCCCTCCGCAGGTGCTGGTGCTGGCCAGGTGCTGGGAGGTGGCTCGGGACCCGTCCAGGTGAAGGACTCACCGCTGCTTCTGCAGCAAATCGATGCCTTGCAGCTTTCCATCAAACACCTCAAGAACGAGAACAACCGGCTCAAGGTGAGGAGTGGGGACGCGCTTCACCCCATGCCAGCACACTGCACCCCAGGGCTCCGTCGGGTGTATGTCATGAACTCCCTGTGAGGAGATCGGCAGAGCAGCAGATAATCTAATTAACGTGCTAACCTTCCTCTAATTTGCAGGCACGCAGTTATGCAGATTAGCACGCGTGCTGCAAAGCTGCTATCGGTAGCTCCTAACTCTTAAGAAGGACATGCCTGCCGTAGAGCTGCGGTTCTGCTGGCACCGGCCCGTTTTGCCCCTCCTCACATCTCAGCTGGTTGTCCAGGGACTTTGGGGAGGTCGCGTCTGCCCGCAGGCTGCTGCCCTCAGAACACCCCCACCCTCTGGTGGGGTCACCCTAGTTTTTATCCCTTTTTTTGGGGGGAAGGGGGTGTGGGTTCATTTCATTTGGACTCTGACGTGTTGTCTTGACTCAATTCTTCCTGAACACGCTGTCCCCACCAACACCTTTCTCCCGCGTCCGCAGGGCGCCCAGATGAAGATGGAGCTGGCCAGCCTGACACCGCTGCAGGTCCCCAAGATCTCGCTGCCCAAGAACAGGCAGGGGGAAGGTCTGGCCGCGCAGACGCTGTACCGCAAGACCAGCCAGCTCCTGGAAACCCTCTATCAGCTCAGTGCCAACGCCAAGGTCGTGGACATGAAGCAGACCAAGTCGGGTAGGTCCTACACAAATGCTCTTTGGATGAAGCCTCTGGGGAGCCCGGGGAGGAGGGGGTGCCTGGCTGTGAGTGGCTGCTATGGCTTCCCTCTGCCTGCGGAGGGACCAGCACACCCTTCCCATCTGGGCAGCAGCTGGAGCGGGGTTTGCTCCAGGGCAGAGCTCCGGCCATCCCGTTCAGACCTGACCAGGAGGGAGCTGCTCCAGTGGTGAGGCTGGGCCCCGGTGCTCGCGGTCGGAGGCGTTTGGGATAGAGAGGGTTGGATGAGCACCCGTGCTGCCATTATACCTGTTGGTACTGGGGGAGTCCCGCTGGGGGTATCTGCATTTCTCACCCCACGTCTCCCACAGCGAGGAGCTCGTCAGCACAGCTGCTGGAGCAGACCACCCGCCTCTGGTCCCTCAAAAACAGCATCGACACACTGAGGGTAAGGCAAGCTTTGCTCGGCCACGGCTTTTGCATCAGGAGGAGCAGAGTAGGCAAAGGGGTCTCCTGCGCCACAGTGGGGAGAAGATGAGCTGGCGCCAGCTTACAGCAGCTGTGGGGCTGCCCTCCTGCCATCCCTTCCCAAGCAAACCAGGGTTGGGGGCTTCTGCCCTGTCCCTGCAGTGGTGCGGTGCCGCGTGGGGCAGGGGGGGAGTGACCTTTCTGTGCCCCCCCCCCAGGACGACACCATGAGAGAGACGGTGCAGCAGCAGCCAGGCGCCAGCGTCCCGACCAGCTTTGGCACCTTCCCGTCCTGCTCCTTCCTGAAGGTGAGCACCTGAGCCCCGGGGCCGCCCAGGACCCACTGTCCCCAGCCCCTTCCCTCCCTGCGGCCCCAGCATTGCCCCCCCCACC
>VXBZ01007975.1:333194-367357 GCA_013399135.1 Heliornis fulica | reverse complement strand
ATGAGTATAACAAGAAAGAAAAAGGGAAACTGATGGAAAAGGAGGGGATTGCTGTAGGCATGAGAGAGAAATTAACTCATTCCTACTGTTACAAACCTCGTTCAGGTTGGTGAGGTGCTGGCACCATGAGAATCTTTTTTTTTATTTACTTGTGAGTGAAGGATCTTACCCTGTAAGCTATTTTTTTTGGCTATTCATTTTGCAAAAACAAGTCTGAACTACTCAAGCCATTGCCCTGAGAATCTCAGAAAGTGCTATCCCAGATATTCCTCTGACACCTCTATATTCACAGGTACCTCCATTTTTTTCCAATCAAATCAGAACAACTCTAATTAAATTTAAACAAGAAGCCAAAGCGAGATGAATGGTCTATAGGTGCTTCATGCTTCCCTACATTGATTAATAGATAAAGAATTTATACCTCCACCAAATTAGTTGACAAACCCTGCTGTAATTTATTCCTTGTCCATGATGATCTGTAAGCACAGCACAGATAGTAGGGACCAGGCTCCAGCTCCCCTTAAATATGTTTTGTGCTGGTTGGCTGCACCCACTGGGTATTTACATTCCACAAATCTTGTCTTAGAAAAGTTTCTCAATATGTTTTTCATTTTAAATTAAAGTAGTGGTGCTTATTCTTGCATAGAGTGCCATTATTTGTGAACCAGGTCTGTGGTGTGGGCAGTTGCATTGAACCGTGTGACCTCTTGGTGCCCAAAGAACAGATCTGTTGAGGTTTATTTTCCCTTTTGTATTCCCTGATGTTCTCCTGCCTGTTACTCTGCTCTGCAAGTGACCAGAAAATGTAATTTTCTTCCACGTGTGGATGAAGAAATTTTGCTAGAGCTGTGTATTTGCCGCCTCAAAATCAGGCTCTTTAACCCCAACGCTGATCCAGAAGACTCCTGCCTACTTCCAAAGCAAGGCATTACAGGCAGGCATGCCAAGAGACTGCTGGTCTGCCCCAGTCTGCAGCAAGCTACAAACCATGGACACCATGGACCAGGCTGGAGCCATCCACACATGTGGTCCAACAGCCTGGAGAAGAGAGGCTCTGGGGAGACTTAATTGTGGTCTACCAATCCTTCAAGGGTCCTACAGGGGAGTAGGAGAGGGGCTGATCCCCAGGGGGTGCAGGGACAGGACAAGGGACGATGGCTTCATGCTGAAAGAGGGCAGGGATAGGTTAGATGTTAGGAAGGAATTCCTTACAATGAGGTCCTGGCACAGGCTGCCCAGAGAGGTTGTGGAAGCCCCATCCCTAGAGGTGTTCCAGGCCATGTCAGATGGGACTTTGGGAACTGTGGGCTAGTGAAGGTGTCCCTGCCCATGGCAGGGGACTTGGAATTAGATGGGCTTTGAGGTCCCTTCCCTCCCAACCTGGTGTGGGATGCTGTGATTCTATGAACAATGGAGCTCAGGTTAGGGTATGAACCAGCAGCTGGCAAGAGATGTATATGGGGTTTAATGTGATGCTCCAATTACTTTGCAGTTCAAGTTTTTCAAGGGGCATCCAGCCTTTGAGACGTATATCCCTGTGCTGGAAAAATGGAAATCAATAAATCTATTTGGAAAAACATAATTTCATTTTGCTTCTTAAGCAGAAATTGAGATACACATATTTCTCCCTCCCCACTCCACCCTGACTTAAACATATCCTGTGTTATATAAGTAATTGTTTTGAACCCACTCTAGGACACAGTCAGAGACATGACTCCAATAACACATTATCAGTAAAACAAAGCAAAACAGTTTCATGTCCCCGCTGCGTTTGTATATACACTCTTAAATGAGCAGATTCTCTCATTATTCACCCTGATCTGGTCATTGTATGCTTAGTCACAGCTGTCACAACAGGTGCCCGAGCGTCCTCCCCCTTCACTGCACCATGTTTTCTCTCTAGAGTTTGTTGTCAAATTCCTCTGCTGCCTTTCTCTGGTGACTTTGCTGTTCCCTCTCCAGCACTTCCCAGATTCAACTTTATAATTACTTCTGAAATCAACCAGGGCTGACAGACTCTGGATGTGATGACCTTTCATCTTAGGCACCAGTTTGTCTTTACAGGTTGATGTTCTTCATCCCATCACATTAAACCAGTTTATCCATCAACTTTGGCCATGCTTTTCTTGCCTGGAGCTTTTTCCATCTTTCTTAATCCCTCCAGTGACCTGTTCTCCTAACTGCAATGCACAACAGGGAATTTCAGAATAAATTTGGGGACTAGGCAACATTTAGAGGGTGATTCCTCCACTAGCACAGATTACCTCCCCCTGTGCCCAAGGACAGCAAGACTTTCCAGTGCGCTGAGGATTTCCAGACGGGGTCTCGCCCAACATTATATTTAAAATGAAAATTAACACTTACACCCCAAGATACCATGTCTTTCCTTCTGATTCTCTCCAACGTGCTTTAGGGTTCCCAAAATTGAGTGCAGAACTGCTCCCCTCCCATTTCAGTCCTCTTGCTGCAGTTTCATGTACTGCATTTTCCCACTGAGCTTAGCACTCATCGGGGATCTTTTACCACTGCAAATCCTATGAGGGCTTAAATTATCAGCACTGAGCTACTGTGCACTAGCAAAGTTTATCTGATACAACAGCATATCAAACAGTTTTAGTTCTGTAACAAATATTTTCTTAGCTGGGAGCAAAACTCCTCTGATATTAAAGTACCTCTAACTAAAGAGACGATTTCACGTGAGTTTTTTGCTATTTTCTTCAAGGAATGTAGCGGAGGTGGAGGGCAAAATATTCACAATTCAGCCTCTTTTATGTTTTGTAGACATCAGGATTTAGGGCCTGATTTCCAAAGTGCTATAATCCATCAGTCCCTCTGAATTGTAAAGGCTGGTGAGGGAGAAACTAGCCTGAAAGTCAGCTGTGAGACCTACATCAATCCTCTAAAGTACTGAAAACATTGGGCTGGAACATAAAAGCAAAAGCTTTCTACAATTTTACTTCAATAAAATTACAGAGGAGCAAGGGAAATACCCAGCTTTTGATTCACAGAACAAATAGATCCAGTACAGGACTAGAACCATTTTGTATTTTTCTCCCTAAAACCCCACAGTTAGGGGTTAAGACACACATTTATATCTCAGGCTGCATTCACTGGGGATTGAAATATTTTATTTTTTTCCCTAACTTACCCTTAAAGTACTGCCTTCCCCATCCTAGGGAACCATCCAACATCCCTACAGCAATTACAATGGCTTGCAGCTGAGAACAAGGTACCACCAAAAAAAATTGCAGTGATTGAAAGATGTGACTCTTGCATTGCCACCATTTTCAAATCAATTTATTAGGTGACAACCAAATGGAGAGGGAGCATCGTGTATTCATCCAGATTTCTGTTGGTCACCCACATTTTAAAGAACTCATTGACTATATTGTTAAATTTTGCAGCTCTTTGGGAATATTAATTAACATGTTGAGTTAAATTGAATAAATTCTTGCTGCTTTAAAACTGAATAGAGAATTCACTCCTCTCTTCCTTATTCTCCTCCTGTTCCCAGATTACTTTAAATATAATTATGAGTGGTGTGTGTGGCTGACACTTCCCAGGATGAGAAATCTCCCAGGTTTGCATCTGATCCCTTGGCTAAGCTGGAATGGGAACAGCTCATCTGCTCTGTGACAGGCAAAGTCTGCCTGACTGAAGGTACTTACTGGTCTTAGAGAAAACATAAAGCTGCAATAAATATGAGGAAATTCATAGAGGTGAAAGCTGGCATAATGTGAAACCAACAATGCAAAGAAAGTTAAGGAAATTAGCTTAGCTATAGATTATTTTTAAATATCTTGTTCTAATTGCTTCAATTTATGGCTTTACTTAACTTGCTTTCTCCAAAACTTATTGCACAGATGAAAAGAAGCCTCAGGTGACACGATGCACTTGCTCCCATGGGGCAGAAAGCAGGTGTTCAGAACCACCTCAGTCCCACACACCACTTGTGTGGCTGTAAAAGCTCCGTGGTCCATATTAGTGACCTCTTGCCATTCAAGCACCCAGAAACGGTGCCTGTGTCAGCTACCCAACCTGAAGTTCAAGACCTTTATGGGTGAGGTGACATTTTAGGGCACAACAACTACACAAAATCCTCATTGCAGATTGTCAGGCAGTTGGGATTACCAGTGGTCATCAGTCAATAATTGTTAGAGCAACTGAGGGGCGAGCGGTAACCCTTCACATGCGGTTCGTCTGTGGGAATGCGAAGAACAGCGGGAAGGAATTCATAACAAGAACCTTGTGATGTACAAACAGGTTATTATTTCCTGTGGATATCAATGATGGACTGGATTTGGCATGTCTAGGAAATACCACCACTTTCTAAGTCATCTGAACTCCCCGGGGCTCGAGGTAAAATTCTCTCCTGTAATTTATGAGACCTGAGCATAAAGAAAGCACCAAACATCTGGGTCACTCGAAATACAGAAGGTGAACCTTTCTCTTGCACACTTTCATGTAATTAATTCTTCCTGCAGGTTTTCAGTGTGATAAGTCACTGATTATCACAAGGACTGCTTTACAAGGTAAATTAATTCATAAAAGAAAAACACTAAGAAGCACTATGTAGCCAGATAAATAGATCAAATGTGATGTGACTTGGTCATCTGGTTCCAAGTCAGCCCCAGGGAACTGCCATGTCTGTCAGTCCACTACTACCAATACCTGCACTCCTCTTTCCTCACCTTTACCTATACCTACACCTACGACTTGATACGACATGAAAAATCCCCATGGAAAAAGGGGAAAAAGGGGAATCTAAACTCTATTCTTCTGTTGGGAATTAAATAAACAGTAAGAAAATGATAGCTGATTGTGTGTGATGACATAAAGCAAAAAAACCCAGCTTTTCCGTTTAATTTGGAGAAAACTTCTGTCCAGTGCATGGTCACACAGTGTGGTGTGATAACCAGCATTTCTAACATGAAACCAAAGCAGAAAGAGTAGAATACCTGCTTTTACAGTTAAAAAGAGAAAAGACTGATATTTGGAGGAGCTGATTGCACCTATGCAATTAATCTTAAAATCCTTTTATCTAAAGATATTACCTGACTTTCCACAGCGCTTCCAAAAAGAATAATGTCTAGTGAAAAAGGCATTGAAACAAGAATCATGCTTGATCCAAAGACAAAAATTGAGCCCCCTTCTCCTTGGCACATGTCTGGTTCTTTAGCTTAAGGTATATTATCAGGTATATACCAATGCATTTATGCAGAAGATCATTTCCAAGCCAGTCAGCAAAGAAAAAGTTTGCATCTGGCCTTCAAGAATTACACACAGAGCAAAACTATGTGAAGGAACCACCTCATTCCCTGTGACCTTACCCTGAGACCAGGCACGTTGCAAACTAGCTTGGATCACAACTGATTTTTCACACCCAAAAGTATTTAAGAGATGGCAGGGTTAGAGTTGATGGAGATTCCAAACTCCCTGTGGTGTTGAACTGTATAAATCCAGAGTGAATGTTGCCTCAGGGTTTGACCCTACATGGAACTACAGCACACACATGTATCTCAAGTCCTTTGATGGTTTTCAACATCAAGAAGGGTTCCCATCACACTGTGAGAATTTTACCTGCCAGTCTCATTTTATCTCTGCAGCCTTGGAAACTGAAGTTTAGGTGTTTGCCAGAAACATGCCATGAACATCCAAGCAAGGACAGGTAACAACCACCTTGGTTTGCAGATATGTATTTCTCCCAGCCATACCTCTAGAGACAAAGAAGGGAAAAAAAGATTACCTTTATGCAGGAAAATATTCATAGAAATCACAATGTGAGCAGGGGGAAATGCTAAATTCAAGAAATAAATTAGTTGTTTGTAATAGGCACTCAGATCTAGCCCAAAGTGTGCCATGAACTCATTTTACACTGCAAAGCTCAAGGGGCGAGAGGCACATCCTCCACCGTGGGACTCAATTTCAGCATGTTAATGGTACTCACCAGGCACAAATGCTGTATGATGGCCTCAGTGAGCAAACTCTGAGCCCATGGCACCAATAACCTTGGGTAGAACAACATCCATTCGTTCTTCTTAGAGTATGGAACTGTTATCAGACTAAAACTGAAGTAAAAACCCCAATTGGAAACCCAGCAAGGATTCCTCTCCCTGCCCTGGAGATGACTGTTTTTTCCAAACAAACAGCTGGATTATAAACAAGCCATTGTGCTTTATTTTCTGTTTGCCAGTGACCTCGTTCCCAGGCTGTCTGTGATGCTGAAGTGGGAAACTAAAGCTTGGGGGTAGATCTTCAGCTGGAGGAACTCAGCCCTGCTCGCTGTGTCAGCACGCAGCCAGCAGCGAGCATCTCCCAGTCAACACACAAACCCCAGAAAGTTTAATTTCTTGGCTTGGATGAAATGAGAAAGACACCTTTCCAACAGCAGCACACAGGTGAGTGGGAATGTATTTACAAACCTGAATTTAGGTGTGACTTCCATGACAGAAATTCGCTTGCTTTGACAACTCACAAAGTCAGGGTGCACTTCTGAGACAAATTGCTTGGATTTTAATTTCTGACCTGGGGCTGATTACAGGATGAAGTTCAAATAGCTGTTGATGTAGGGCTTTTCTCTGGGTTTGTTTGGTTATTACAATTGGTATAAGCATGTGGTGAGAATATTCACAAAAAAAGCTGCATTCTGCCTTAGTATTCTCTCAGTAAAATATTTTTTATTTGCTTAAAATTGTGTATGTTGCACACTGATGATCCTTGCAATGCCTTGCAAATAATGCATTTATACATCATTTAAATCCTACATTATAATTTATAGGTTAGTTATTTTATTTTGGTGTCAATCAAAATCAGAAGCTGTATGAAAGCACTTAGATTAGGAAAAAGAGATTTTTCATGATAAGCTTTAATAAACTAATGATGATATTATAAGAGCTACCAGAAAAACCTGCCATCTGATAATAAGCTGGTTCCTGATTATTTAAATGTCCCACCTTGTGCTTGTTTGTAGGAAGTTCATAATTATGGCTTAGTTAAACTTCTGTAAATAAACGAGTCTGTGCTGGATGAAGCCTCCAATGCTGAGCTGCAGCCCCAGCTGATCAGTGGAGAGTAGATATTGAGGTTTCAGCCTTTTTATTTATTGCAGCATACAGCATCCTTCTGCAGAAGGACTTGATGTCTTGACCCAATAGCTCCTGTAAGTTTGGTGAGGTGAAGATGACCTCCTGTCCCAGCAGAGGGGTGGGGATGGTGGTGAATCAGCGCTGTCTTGGCAGACACTGATGGTGTTAAGTCAGCGCAGAGAGTGGCACATAGAGCAGCAGAGTGGGAAGGCAGAAAATCACTGTGAATTTCCTCCTAGGTCTGTCTTGCCCTTACTCCACCAGGCTGGAAGCTCCTGGATGGTGTCCTGTGGGTAATAATGGTCCCCAGAGTACACACATGAGATAGATGGAGGTGGTCCTGCTAGGCAACCAGCATTCAAAACTTAATAAAACATTTCTACTTACATTTCCTTTCCTGCATTTGCCACCAAGATCTTGCCAAACCCAGGTGAGAAAAGAGCCACCTGACAATGTCACCATGGACGAGGCTGTATCATCAGCAAGGGTCTCCTCACTCACATGGCTTGCAGCACACACTGGACAGAGCTACCCTGGTGCTGGCTGTCATTGGTTTGCCTTGGGATTGCTACTGAGCAGCTACTATGTCCCCATAAAAAGGTTATTCTTGAGGAACCAACAGTCCCACCAGCATCCTGACACCCAAAATATACTCCAACCCCAGGGGAGCATGGCCACTCTGCTCCTCTCAAAGGTGTCCCAGCAGAGACTGGGACATACACTCCTTGACTCCCGGAGACTTCACAAACTCAACATCTACTCTCTGCTTGCTGCATGTGCTGCAGTGGTTAAATGCCAACCCTTCTTACTGCCTCCCTCATACATGGACAAGCTCTGGCAGCTGTTGACAAATGTGATTTCAGGGTGGGCTGTGTTGGATCACAGATATTTGTACTTGTTAAACCACCTTCTGCTGTGCCCCACCAACCACGGCCATATGGAGAGGTGGAGCACCGCTGGTTACATGTGCAGGTGACCCTCTGGTCAGATTTGGCAGCAGCACTACCCATTGGCCTCCCATGCTGCCTAGAGTCACCTCCATAAATCACACATCATCTCTTCAGCCATCTGGAAGCTGTCCAGCCAGACCATGGGTGCAGACCATCCACCTTGGCATCACAGTGGTGGGCAATGGTGGCCATGCAGTTTGGGCAGCACGGGTTGCCAAATGCTCTCTGTAGTAAAGAGATGCTCTCAGAGCAAGGCTGGGCACCAGCTCAAATCATCTCAAGACCTAAAGGAATCCTGGTCTTTCCACCACCCTCAGAGGGAGCTCCCACCCATCTCTCCCAACATTTTTGCTGCCTAGAGTGAATTGCTGCTGCTGCCACCATTGCTTTCCGTAGCCTCCGCGATTCTGAACTACCATTTGCCTTCTTCCCCACAGATGGCAAACTCTTTGGTTTCTGCCACCACTAAACATACAAATAAATCAAGATCTGATCTGCTAACATATTCAAAATTCTGTTTGGCCTGAATATTATTTTTTTTTAGCTTCAAACATCAATTTCATTCCATAATGAATACATGCTTCAACTCATAACATTTCATTTTTCATGCATTTAGCAAAATTGCTTAACTGATATTTTTTTTTCCCAAACAGCTTTCTTCCTACCCCAAAAACATGCAGATAAAAGACTCTCACACTTCCATATCATGCAGAATTCCCCACTACTGGCTCAATCACTAATTGATAAAACAACCACAGTACCTACGTTGTTTTACAAGCGAATTCACTATTCTGACTTCTTTTACAACAACCCAAATTCCACAGGCCTCTCCCCACGCATCTCTCTCCCCCTTCACACACTCCCCTCTCTTCAGAGTGACCTCCCCAGCACCCACCCCCACGCTCTGCGTGCCGACACCGGCGAGGCGCATCCAGCCCTTGCTTCCCAAGCTTAACACCCTCCACAGCTCTTGTCTGAGCAGTTGTTCTCCAAAGACAAGACTTGTTTCTATTCATCCCCGGCGTAATCCACCTTACAACTGCTCACCTCACCTACCCACGAGTTCAAGGACCCAGAAATACAAAAGAAGAAATGTCCCACTGTGTTTTAAACCCGCATCCTCCTGGCTACAAGATAAGAGCTTAATAGCTTTGATGCCTGCGCTGTTTTCGTATTCACGTGTAAGTTATGGATACAGCAACAGATCAGCACTTCTTTGTGCATCCCATTGGCTCTGGTTCGCTGCCTTAAACCGAGTCAAGGCCACGTTTTAATGCCATAGACGCTCTATTCAGATACCAGTGTGACCACATTTTAAAAGCCACCCTGTACCACTTCATTGCCGCAGATGTCCTTTACATCTGGCAAGGGCCGTTTCTCTGCATGTCAACAGTAATTCAGTTTAACAGCTGTCTCTTTTGACAAGCTTAGTGTCAGACTCTGAAATGACAGGGTGACAGTTTTCCTTTTCTTTAACAGAACATAGTGCAAATTAACCATTTGAATGCGGGATCGCTGAACGCCTCCCGAATACAGTTTTGCGGAGTCGACTGAATAGGATTTAGGAATTGTTGGCATTAACAACCAGAGCTGAAAACCTGTAGGGTCTGACAAACCAAGGCACTTTGCTAACTGAGATTCCTACCTGGAATCCAAGTGTTTGACACCCAGAAAACCCTTCAATGGAGTCGAAATAGATGTCGGAGGAAAACCCTGGGAATCCAAAAACTGCTACAATCGATACTTTTCCTGTGTTGCATAAATACCCAGGAGAATTTTTTTCTGTATGTTTAATCAAAGAGCTGGTTAATACAGCAGCTAATGGCACCGAGTGCATCGGCTTTCAAGCAGCACACCGCACACACGCGTTCGCCGCGGATGCCGGGCGTACGCAAGCGCTTCTCGGCATTAATTTCTCCAGGGCTAAAACTATGCCCGAGATAATACTGTACATATTAATGATTGAAAGCCTTAGCATGAAAACCAGCTCGTGGACAGAAACAAAGTGCCACTGTGATTTATGAGCAATCGGTAAACGCTACAAAGACTCCGCTTTAATCTGGGGCAAGAGCGAGCTTTATGAGGCTGGCGGTATTAGGCTAGCATAAAAGTGAATTTAAAAAAAAATAAACATTATGCTACACATCTTTAAACCACATATTGATGTAAGATGTATGGTGAGCTGTGTCATTGCATTCATATTATACCACAGCTGCCACAATGAGGAGGAAGGATGCCTCCCTGACTTGGTTCTTGCTGTATTGAAACCGGTGGCGAATCTCGAAGTAACCACCATGGGACTAGATTCCAGATCCCACAGTTTGTGTTAAAGAACTGTGAGAGCCTTTCTGGTGTTTGTTCCTGGGAAAGCAGTTACATCTAAAGCACAACACCAAAAAAAAAAGGGGTTGGAAGGATGGTAGGGAGAGTATAACATTTAAATGCCTTTAGTAATTGCTTATGTTTGCTTATTTGTATCTTGCTATATTAGTATGGGCCATCCATTGCCATAACATCTGGGCATCTCATAATAGTTAGTAAGATTCATGCTCAAATGCCTGTTACTATCTCTAAAAGATGTGCCCATGAGCTGAAGCAGAGATTTCTCTTTTCTGTCTGATCGTACAGCCAAGTTATTCCTCCTTTATTCAGCTCTTTTTATCACACAATTTGGTTACAACCTGCAGAAAAAGTCACTTATCCTCCACCACTCCATAGCCTGGTCCCTCATACGGTCAAGCAGGAGCTGGCATGGAGGTACTGACCCCCCTACCACCCCATTTCTTACCATCACACCCCATCTGTTCGTTTCCATAGCCCGGGAATTCTTGCATTTCATAGCCAGAGGTGCACCCCTGCAAAGGGAACCTATCACTAGCATTTTATTAATATATCATGAAGCAAAGTCAGCTGCAAACACATATTTTTAGCACAACACGGGCCCCACGGGAACGCGTAGGTTGCTGGGTTTGGAGGAGTAGGTTACTATTAGTACTGCAGACTTATAGCTCAGCTCCACAAGGCATATATATAACTGTTTAAAATACTCCAGCCTCCTAAAAATCCACCATAGGCCTGAAACACTAATAATTCTATAACTTAAGCTAAACAGAGCACTATTCAGCTGTAAATTTTACGGCTACTATCTCCACCTCTTATGAAGTGTGAAAAGAGGCTTCATATCTGTCAGTCTTTGCTCAGAAATGACTTTCGCTGATTACTTAAACTTTCGTTAAATAAGCTTTCCACAAGCTGTAAAAACAGAGCACAGTAGGGAAAAAATTGGCTCTCTTTTAAAAGTGCTGTAAAGTCTCTTTTTGAATGAGTAATTAGAAATGTGTAAACTCTTTTATGGATATGTGAGAAGCACACACAAAAAATTTGACATTCCATGCAAGTATTTCTGTGTGCTATCAAATTTCATTGTATTTCGCCGAGACCAAAACTATACAGACCCAAAATACACATACATTAGTGGACATGGGTTATTTGCCAAGAAGGAATTTACATACAGTACAAGTAAAACATCCTAATTTAAATCCACGACAATAGATACTCACATTCTTAAAGAGAAATCAGAGTTGTTTGTCTTTCTGCTCGTATTTATACAGATTGCAAAGCTGTTGACAGAGCATGATTTGAACTGGGCCTTTCCAACTGCTTACTGTTATTTTTATTGCCATTGTCAGCTATCTTTTCCATATCGACACTGGGGCTTAGATGGAGATGTCCTGATTTCCCCAACCCACACATGAACACAAAGAGATGCCGTGAGACCCGGCGGTCGGGCAGGGATCAGGCAATGGGGAAACCCGGGTCCCACTGCTGCCCTGCACCCCCTTGAAGACTCCCCAAAATCCTTAGTTAAACCAACACACGTTGCTGCCTTCACACACAAGAGGGTCATCCCCAAATCAGACTCCACAGACCCTCTGTCACCCCCTTGCAGTGCTTTGGGTCGCTCTCCCTCCCCTTAAAACTCATGTTATTGGTGCTGAAAACTTGCTTTGAGTTTAAACATCACTATCAACTCCACAGCAGGGAGTATCTTCATCTAAAAACACATGAAGAAGACCTATAGCCGTGGGGAGGTGGGTGCTACCCCTGCATAATTTTCCACCTCCCCAGGAGAGGGGACAGGGCATCTCGGGGACACCGAGATGGAAAACCTCCCCCCACCAAACTGGTAGGATGTTTGCTTGAAAAGCCAGTGGATGTCACGCTGTGTACACGTACTGTGCACTATAAATAGTAATGTCTTCTATGCTCCTCTCCATGGAAAAATCTGCAGGAGGGGAAATCGTCTCAAATCTGTGTAGTTTTCGAGCCAAAGCGAGCCAGCCTCATTCTCTCCTCGGTGGGGAAGCTGTAGATAGGGGGTATGACCCTCCAACCCCGTGGAGCCAGAGGAAAAAGCAGGTCCCAGCTAATGAACCGGGGGGTGGAGGGGAGGGAAGAGCTGCCCCCCAGCTGCTCCCCAACCTCTCCACCCCTGGCAGGTCCCACAGGCATTTGTCTTTCGCCACACACACAAGTAAATTCAGTCCCTCTCTGAGGAAGGTGCATCGCCACACAGGCGGCATTAACTGCTGCACGGCCCCTCGCTCCCCAAGCACCCCTCTTTGAGAGGAGTGTGCCCCAAAGAGCAGCCTCTCACAATGCTGTTCTCCCCTGAACCCCATGGATTTCCAGCAGGGAAATGGTGCTGAGCACCCCACCCTGAGCAGAGCAGTGCGCTGCGCTCTCCCTTCTCCCACTAAAGATATTAGTGCCGTAATTGTATTTATTTTTTTTTAATCCCCAAGTGCATGATTCAGATCCCACCTGCAAAGTTCAATAACCCCATCAGTCGAAGAGCAATGCCAGACCCCTGCTCCCCACCTCTACACAAGCTCTGGCAAAGCCTTCACAGGCACAATTTGGTGCCAAGTCTGTTATAAAACCAACCACGGTGCAAATGTTTGCCAGTAGAAGGACAAAAGTATGAGAAAGGGGAGAGCTTCACACGTCTTTAGTGTGGAGAATGTAGTTAGTGCTCCCAGAAGCTATTAGATAGGGTGATATGGGCAATTTATTGTTTTGTCAATACCTTTTATTTTGATTTAACAACTTACAAAGCCTATGGACTATCTGTAGCGTAGCCTCAACTTTCTTTACCCAACCCCACTTAACTTTCAAACACTTTAACTTTCAGGTCAAATGTCTGTCATATTGATAAATGGGTCTATTTAAATTTTTATCACTGAAGAATTCTCTCTGGTGTCTCTCTCCCTATCAGATTTCATGCACAAAATCACAGGATGCTTATTATTTTTTGTTACTCACCACACACACACACACACACAAAAGAGTCACTAGAAAAAGCACAGACGTCACGGTGAAACAGCCGTAATTTGTCCACACAAGTATCATTCCTCCAGGCATCTCGTATGGAGAGGCACAATAGAGTCAGGAATAATGTGGAAAAACATAGGGCAAAAAAACAATTGCTATGGTATATATATATATATACACTAACTGCAGGCTACTCCTGTGCTAATGAGTAAACAAGTCAGAGTATTTTACACTCACCCTCACGAGGTATTAACTGTGCACGATAGAGAGGCCCTGAGTGAAGTTTAATCTTATTTGGCTATCTGACTATTGCTTCATTAAGCAAACTAAGTAAAACTGCTGCAAAGTCCACAGGTTTGGTAGATATTCTTGTAAATAATCACCTGGCTTTCCTGCCAATTATCAGGACCACAAATAGAATCCTTATAGCCCCAAGTCTGCTATATATATGCTTAACCTTTACATTAAAATGGTATGAAACGCTGAACGCTGTGGCTACTGTAAAGATAGTAAAAACAGATACTGTTGGAATATCACAGTGTTTAATGACAAGTTACAAAGAGTTCTACTGAAAGAAAAGCAAAGGCGAGGAAGGTTAAATAAACACAATCCACGGTGCCTCCCATCTTTCTTACACTACCTTTCAGTAACTATCAAGTAACATTTCTGCTACATATGAGTTGATTTCCCAGATCTGTGCATTAAATATTTACTTCTGACTATAAACTTATGTGAGACCCAAACAAAAACTAATTTGCATTATTAATGATGCAAGAAATGCGATGCTCGGTCCCTCAGGATTCGTAATAAAGAAGAAAATGTTAGAGATTTACCGTCTTTTTCATTTTAAAAGGCAAGTTAAAACGATAAAACTTATTTAATTAACAGAAACTCTATTTATGAATTAGTTGTTTCTGCCAGCAAGAATGTTTTTAAAAAAAAAAACAACCCAAACTGTCTGAAATGAGGCTGAGACTACAAAGAGTCCATTTTCAGCTTGGGAGTCTCAAGGGAAAAATCAAAGGGTTTCTTTCTTTCAACAGTTTGGGTGAGATGATATTTTGAGATGTTGACAGCTGCCAAACTGCAGAACCAGGGAAGAACTACCAAACTGAAATTGTTCTTATCTGTTTGAATTTTTCTCAATATCCTGTTCAACCTCCTTTTACAGCTCACGACTGAAATTCCTACTCGGTTACAAGGGGGTTTTTTCCTTGTCATCGCTGCTCGTCTCTACTGCTTTGGGCCAAAAATGAGCTCTCCCTCTTCCAAAATTAGCCATAAATAACAGAGAACCATTATTACTACTTATTACTACCTATATAGATATGCATTTAATTGCAATCCTTTTCTTCCTCCTGATGTGCTCAGTGCAGGACCGAATTTCAGTGGATAATCGTCTGCATCACCTCGCTCATACTGAGTGTTTGCCCTGTTTGCTCACAAGGCACTGGTAAAACAGAACTAACCACCTTTGCCCTGATAAATGAAAGTCAACATTTCATACCTGTTCTCTATTTTACAGACAGAAGCTATTTATTAGGTTCAAAACAAGCCAGCCTTCAGTAAATAACAACAACAATATTTTCATATCACTCCTCATATTCTATTTTCTTGCTAAATCCTGCTAAAGCCATCCCTCCTTTTTCAACTCCATCATATCTGTTGGACCCATGGCCAACCTTGTGGTGGCTTCTCAACTGCTTCAGACATCAGCCCCACGCTTCCTCTCAGAGCCTCTTCCCCTGCAGACAATCAGCCCGTGCGTTTCTTGCTTCATCACATATTCATTAGCCAAATCAAAATCGAACAAGCCCTTTCATCTCATTGTTCAAGCTGTCAACATCAGCAACAGCCTCTGCTTCGGCTTCTTCCACCCGCTTCTACCTTCTCCCCAGCCCTCCCTCATGTCTCCCCTCTTGCTGTCACATCTGTCTATTGAAGAAGACCTCTTTAATCTTCCTCCAAGAAACCATTTCTTTCTAAACTTGTCCTTTAAGAGTCTGACCCAGGCATCCCTCTGCCCTGTCCTCCACTTACCCCTGTGCACTCTCCCTCACCTGTAAGCTGGTCATACCCATCTCCCTTTGGTTTAATTCCACCAAAACCAGCTCAGCACCACCAGACTGAAGGAAGTCAAGAGTTGCTTTCCAGAAGAGGATGGACGGAGCCCTGATGAGGGGTCAGTCTCTTGCTCTGCTTTAGAAAAACTGATTTCTGATGTATTTTGCTGTTAGAGCACCGAGCATGAATGAGCATCGTCCCAGTTTGTGACCCTCAGCACTGTGATGGGCCTTCTGGATTCCCATAACAAGGCAGCTCCATGCTTGGCTTTGTGAGATACGATGCCATAATTATTTGCAAATAATAACCCCTACCATCCTGCGACTTTGAAAATAGCAAGCCTGACTTCCACTGGCACAAACCCCTCAGAATTTGCATTGACTGTACTTTAGGGAACTTTTTCATTAAAACAAAACAAAACAAAAACAACAACAAACCTTTGTGTTAAATTCAAAATTAATTCACGAACAGAGATTCCAATATTTACCACTGCAGACATCGAATATCTTAAAAAACGCATTTCCTTATGAATTTTCATGAGACCTTAATGCCCAACAAAGATAGTGATGTGAGAGAGTAATATCCCCAGCTCTTCTCCCCTACCTCTCTCAATCAGTGATCCAAGGACTAACTCAGTTACATGGTGAATTATAATGGATTTACATTGTTGTTGGGTTGGGGTTTTTTTTAACTTTTTCAGCACAGAAGGAAACACGTGACTGGTTTGGGTGAGTTCCTGTCCACACTGAAAGGAAAATATTCACCCCTTCCAAGGAGACCTAGCTGCCCCATTATGCTCCTAAATTAGCAAGACACAATATACAATGTCTCTCACAAAATAAGGCAGATATATACACAAAGATTACTAATGCAATACTTCTAGGATTAATAAAACACATGAAGACTCTCAAAATGATGCTCTAATCCAGGAAACATAAATCTAACTGGTCAAACCACACAAGTGACATGGGTATCCAGAGGAGAACACAGCCTTGCCCTCTCCACTCAGTGATTAATATTTTTAATATCCTCAGAGGAAGCCCTTCCTGCTAGCACAGGCCTGAAGCAAAGCAAGGTGCTGCCCGCACCCTCCCTCCAGGGCCAGAAGAAGCATTGCCATGGCCAGCAGCAGGGCAGATCACGGCCATCAGGTCCCCCAGGATCAACACTCAATGTCAGCAGGAGTCAAGCAAGAGTTGTGTTTGCCTCCTGTTAATCCTTTGCTCTGGCTCTAGACATTTACATTTGAAAACAGTATCTGTCACTCCCACAGACCAGGTAATTCTATTTTCTGTTTGAACCTGAATGAAAAAAAAAATCAAAATCCCCAGGTGTCTGACATCAAAGTGTGGTGGGAGGAAACCATTGGGACGGTGTTCTGGCATTAATGTGGCTCTAGAGAGGAAGAGCAAATGGGCAGTGAGGAAACAAATCTGTTGAAATATGATTAGGTGACACTGAAGATAAGAAAAACCATGAAAACTGAAGGGCAGGTAAGGGGATTTTAAGTGCAATGTGAAAGGGGATTTGTGGAACACCTAAATCCTCCTTTGAATGTTGATTAACCAGAGATTGTTATTTTCCCTCTCCATTACAGTGACGGATCATTTTGTTTCTGTCTATGCTCCCTGCAAGCATCAATTGAAGCTGAAAGTGCTTGGCCCTTCTGTATCTACTCCATGGTTATGTTTTATTCTCACTCACTAAATACATTTACAACTAAAGATGAAAACAGGAGGCATAAAGAGAAGGATGGGCCATAAAGTATCTCCTGCATTCAGAGAAAAAAGTTCATGGCTTTCTGGAAGATGATGGTTTCATTACAACCACTCTCCAAAACAAGCTTTATCCATCACTGTTTATGACTAGACAAGTCTGGCTTCTGGTCATGTTGTTCCTTACACATCATTTGCCAACACAGAAAGTCTACTGTAAATATTATAGGATGGAGGAACTTGGTTTTTTTTTAGTTCTGTGTGTTGTTGCAATTGGTTATATATTTCAAGAAAGCCTTAATTGTGAGTGAATCACCGTTCTTAGCTTTGACAGGAACGGGTTTTATTCTGCCATTTTTCTGCAGGTGCCCACCTCCATCAAACTCAGCCCTTTCTATGACACTTTTCTTTGAAGATCATCTACAGACCTAAGCAGTCATCCAGAACCAGGACAGTGGTCTAGAGTAAACAGCCCTCCTGTTTCCTGGTGGGACAACCTGCTCATTAGGTGGCCTTTCAAAGTGCTTCGTCTCATCGCTTCTGTTATTTTCTCTTCCCCTCCAGAGAAAAAGATTTAATTCAATCTTCAAATGCAACTGGAACTCTATTGGAAGACAGGGAGGGAGCAAGGGATGGATGAAGAGAGGGGGGAAATACATCATGTCTCATTTTGGGCCAACCCCATGCATTTTACTGAACTTTTCTGCAATTACAACTCCAAGGAGTTCCTTGAACTCCTCTCCAAACTGTGCTGCTCCTTCTGCTCCAGCATTAACTTGGGATGGAGAAGAAGGAAAGGCAGGTGTGTGTGGGTGGGGGTGTTTGTCCCACCACACCAGAAGACCTCCCTAACAACCCTGCAAAACCAACATTATACTGAAATAAATATGTACAGTCCTCTGAACATCAAATCTGCATTTTAAACTTATTCTTTGTATGGGAAGTCCTGACTCACGCCGGCAGCGTGGCCAACTCATCTCCTATTGCTTGTGGCCAATTAGAAAAATCACATAATCCACCGCAGGTTTATAACATAATTCCAACCTGCCAACTCTCATAACTTCCAAGAAGGCAAATTTACCATAAAGGGAACCGTTTCCACTCCCTGGGTTTTATATTCAGATCTCTGGCACACAGGCTTGCCACCAAAGAAGCCTTTCATGCAAGCACATAATCAACGGAGGCCTTCATTTTCACTGCGGTTAGATTTAATGCGATAATGAATATTCTGGTGTCAGCTCCGGGTAAACGGATGGAGTTTCACCTCAGATTCCCTCCTTTCGAATATCTCACGCAGGCACACGCTTGCTGAGCGGTAAATAATTCAGCAGCACCAGCAGAAGGACACCTGAGATGTGTTTGAGATGCAGCCGGGCCTGCCTTGCTCGTGTACCGCCCTGTGTTCTTGCTCTTGTAAACAGCAGCAGCAGCGCGGCGAAGGCCGTAAAGGCTTTATTACCTATTTATGTTACCTGCTTGCAACGGAGAGCAAAGGGGAAAAAAATGTACAGCTGCCTCTGGAAATCCCTCCCTGCCCCTGGTGCACCACAGTCACCCATGAGGGTCCCATTGGGCTCCCCAGTGCTCGGCTGGTTCCAGTGGGAGATAGAAGGTCTGGGCAGGGAAGGTCAGTGGACAGACATTCCCTAATTAGAATAAATTTCATTTATATTTATTACAGTTCTCAGAACTACATCCGTTTAAGAGTCTCTCTGCAGTTTGCAAACAACCCACCCCATATGATGGGATTTCTTCGATGCTCATTTTGCAGACACTGAATGAGGCTGAATTAATATAACTGTGAGAACCTTCACTGCCAGATTTCCCTGCCTGCATCACCATATTTTACCCTCATTACTAACCATGGCTGCCTGGGAGAGAGGCTTTCCAACATAATTGTTAGGGACCTGCTATTTCTTTGAGTTTTTCACCCATTTTGCAGTTCTTGGCTGATGTTTTTTCCTCTCCTTTTTTTTTTTGCCAGTTTTGAGTTTCCACTCCGACACCAAAAGCTTTCCTCTTTTTCTACTGCTGTTAACACCAGGCAGATCAAACAAACACAAAAGTGTTTTCTCAAAAAATAATCATTAAGCATATAGCATAGTTTAGTTCTAGTGACAGCTGAATATTTGTTTCATTAATAAGTAATTTGCAATTAATTCGCAGAGTCATTTCTAAAAGAACATTGTGATGTTTCCATGGTTTTAAAGTGGCAAAACACTAGTCATTTTTGTGACAAAATTTCAGTACAAATTGCTCATAGGCATCCACTGGAAAAATCCAACCTCTGCTGAGGAGTGTCCCCATGATGTGAGACCACAGCTCCCATGGAAAGGCACCTACACACAATATGCAAATAAAAAGCATTTAAGATTTGAATTTCAGGCACATGGGTATAGGCACTGCTCTATCTGAGTGACCAGTAATTACTAAAGTTGAGGTGTTTGAGGTTTTTTTTTTCATTTAAGGCTCATGAACAGCTCTTCCACATGCTAGAAGAATAACAAAATCTCTAATATCAATTGGGCAGTTGATCAATTTTGAATCACAAAATTGGACAAACAAACGATTGTTTTCCTGCCACCTTGAACAGAAGAAGCTCCAGCTCACAAAGTCTCCTGAGGCTCTAAAAACATGCCAAGAATTATGGGTCACACCTACTTTGACTGACCATCTCTTCTTGGGGGTCCAAAGTGATCCATCCCCAGGCCTGCAAAAGTCACTTTCTGTCTGGGATGGAGTCGGCACCATTTGCATTTACATTTTATTTAGAATTAAGTAGCAGTTTTCTATCTCTGGAAATCAAATCTGGAATCTCACAATATTCTTTCCAGCTGGCATGATTTGGGAATAAATAACACAGGGAAGTGTCTTTAAACCTGGACACCAGCACTATGTCCACTCTAAACCCCAGGACCTAATACCTGGCCGGCAAAGACGAAGGGCATTTCTGAGGTACAGAAACAATTACAGTTGTTGCCATATCACCTTCTCAATAACCTTCTCCCAAAATTATAGGTTAGAGAGTTGTCTGTAATCATTAACTGCCTGAAGGAGAGAGAGAGAGAGAGAGAGGCATTACCAAAGCAACAAACCTCTAATCAACGGAGTGGGAACAGTGCACAAGAGAAAAATAACTCCTTAACAAGCGAGTAGGGGTTTCGGTTGGGCTTTTAAAAATAAATAAATAAATAAAAAATTTGGCACCCCACCATTGCAAAAATTAAATTGTTGGGAAAAGTGAATATGGTATACTGAGCCCACTCAGGAATTTAATTTGCTAGGATTACACTTCTAGGTGGAAGTACTTACAGGTTTTCATATTCAGCAGGAAGAGGACAAATTACATTAATGAACTGATGCAGCTCTGTAGAGACAGAGACATAGTAAAAATAAAAAATTATCAGATGTACCTTTTATTCAGTTCAAAATTGAGAAAAAAATTAACTGAAAACAAGCCAAATTTCAAGCTACCCTAATTGAGATGAATAGACAAGTAACTCAGTGTCTAGAAAGTAAAGTT
This sequence comes from Heliornis fulica, assembly GCA_013399135.1. Lineage (NCBI taxonomy): Eukaryota > Metazoa > Chordata > Aves > Gruiformes > Heliornithidae > Heliornis > Heliornis fulica. The sequence continues at coordinate 346,686 of VXBZ01007975.1, read as the reverse complement.
CTAGAGCCTTTTGTAAAAAAACTTTAATTTGAAGGAGTTTTAATTTGTCAGAAAGACCAGGTTAAAAGGTAAAAATTAATATTTTAAAAATTCTTGCAATGCCATAACTTACAAGCTAAAAATTAATAAATTTGGATAGGAGAATCTGTAAATTAACTGGCTAGAAAATCTGGAAACCATCAGCTATTTTATATCTTACATAAATACACCGTGCTTTTACTACACAATGATTTCCAGGGTAAGATGTGACTTTGCCTTGAATGCAATTTGCAATCTATTAGCTTGATCCAGTTTCCACTGAAGTAAATGAAAAGATTACCACTGACTTCAATGGAAGCTGGATTAGACTTTGTTTGCATTCACAGTGGGGGAAAAAAATAATTCTTAATGATTATTTATGCCAGAAATTCCAATGGAAAAAGCAAAATTGGTGCAAATGTGTTGAAGAATCTGAAGAGAAAAATGAGCACAGTGGATATAAAATATGATTCCACTAAAAATTATAAGATCACTAATTACTCTGAATAAGCTTATAGAAATGCTATAGATGTAATTAAATGACACAAATATACTTCCAAATCCAATTATAGCAATGAAGCAATGATTATGCAGTTGCATTAAGAGTTAAAATAAAATATGATACCAGATAAACGGGTATATTAGAAAAGCATTATTAGATTTTCTTGCATTTATCCACCATCAAGTGCCACCAACCCTTGAAGCTAAAGACAAATAGAATAAAATGGAGGAGAAAGATTGCTTTCACTCACTGAATATAGCCAGTAACAACTGAGGTATTTCTACTAGAAAAGATAAAAGGAGAGATACCAGCTACTAACACATGACTTGTACGACAAATTGAAACCCCAACTCTTATTCACATCCCTACAGCTCCATCAGAATTGGCAAATTTTGTAAGTAGTAGACCATAAAAGGAGTGAAACTTGGAAAGGATTTACTGCAGAAAGTTGAAACACAATATACCAATAAAGAGCCAATTATTGCAACCATCAATATTCAGCAGTGGACCATCAGAGGAAAAGATATGCAGATTCAATTAGGAAAAAATACAGTCGTGCCTATCATTTGGCAGAAGAGCATTACTTACAGACAGGAGAAGGGACACTCACTTTATTTGTATGTTTAAATAATAATGTGATACTTTACTCACTGTCAAGAAATTTAGATTGGAGGAAACACTGTGCCTAGTAGGTCCCTTCCTGATGCAAAACTAGAGTAAGTCATCACTTTTTTTTGCCCTCTCTTGTCCTTGAATTTCATACTGGCTTTTAAAAGAATAAAATAAAAGATAGATAGATAGATAGATAGATAGATAGATAGATAGATAGATAGATAGATAGATAGATAATCAGACTTGCCAACTTTTAAAACCAAAGGGAAATATTCATCAATTGCCAGAAACTTGTAAATCTTAAATTGCTGACAACCTTACCTGTCTTTAAAGTTCAAACATAAACCAGTCACGACTTTCATGGGGGTTTTGTGAGAATTCCTCTCCAGTGGATTGGTAAATGCTTCTTTGTGAGGTTTCCCATTAATAAACACCAGCAGTTTATCCCTATTTTGCAGTCACAGGGAGAGGGCTGGTAGGTTTCGGTTTATAATGTCACACAGACTGCGTCTGCCCCCAGGTATTAGCATAATTAAAGCTGAGAGGGAAAGAGAAGGAAAAAAAAAAAACACCCTAAAATAGTTTTTTATTCTGCTTTTGCTATAATATGATAAAGACAAACAGAAACATTCACATGCTCGGCTATGCCTTGGCTAAGCAAATCTCATAAATGTCTGAATTTCCCATTATGGCCATGATTTCTAGAGGGAGATGAAATCTTTACCTCTCTCTAAATTGATGGGAGTCTCCCTCCTCCCTTCAGATGCCAGAATATAGAAGTAGAAGACTATCTCTCTGAAGGCTGTATTTTATAATACTCTGATGAGTTGCCTTTTGATTTAGGGTTTGCATGAAGGAAGAAAAAAAAATCCACGTAGCCTGCCAGCTCATCTAACCCAACTTTAATCACTTACTGTGTAGACAGCTATATCTGAGCTAGTCATCTAAAATCCCTTTAAAGTCAATGGTGAGAAATAGATGTTTTTAGGATGCAACTAATTGATTGGAAGGAAGAGAAATCTATCATATATGGAAAAGAATTGTGACCCAGAGGATTCTGCTTTTTTGCCATTTACTTTGCAGGGAGTTCATGCATTTGCATCATGGTAGTCATCTGAAAGAGGTGAGAAGAATATCACCAACTTCTTTTAACCAAAGTCTCTCTTTTATTTTTTTTTCCCTCTTTTTAATCTCTTTTACTGTTCCTCTTCCCTTCTGTTTCTACAACTAGGTTGTCCTGGGACATCAATTCAATTTTTACATTAAATACATCAACTCCTCAAGGAAATGAGTTCATTCACTGGATAGTAATGAAAACTTTTGGATCATATATGAGCACTCACTTGGGCCAGAAGAACTCACCGTGTGTTTAAAAAAACACATTAATGGATAGCTTCATGCCAGTTGTCCCAGAAATATTGGGAATTTCACAGATAGGAGAAAACTGCCTGTCATTTTAGCACTCCCCAAGGACCCATGGGCCCTTCAGCACCCAGGATTCATGGTCCCATCCAAAATTACTGTGGCTATATGTAATCTAAGGAGCTGGGCTGTGATGATTTTCATGGAGACAGAGACGACTATTCCCTCTCAAGAGGACGTGGCATATCTGTGGGCTTGAAAATACAGCAGACTTCAGGAGAAAGAAAAAAAATTAATACTAATAAATTTGTCCTCATTGAGCAAGATCCAATGAAGTCAACTTGAAATAAGTTTTGCCAGACTTGAATGTTGTGGAGACCACCAAACGCCTTTCCTTCGCTTGATCTACCACCCGACGGACAGCCCTGTGCAATTCTGCTCTGCTTTTACAATCTGGTGAACCAGCCTATTTCCTCTCACCCACCAACGAGCAACCATTGTGCTGAAGATCTTTGAGAAATCTGCTGCACACTCTGACATAAGGGAGTAAGTTTTGTTTCATGTTTTCCTTATGCTAGGGCATTCATCTTCAAAGTGCCTCGCACGCAACCGGGGAGCCTTAGAAGCATATCAGGGGCAATTCAAAGAGCTTTGCATGGAGCAGGAGGGGGTTCCTCTTCAAAGCTGCAGCCTTGCATCTGCCAGAGAAGAGCAGATTCAAAACCGAAGAGGTCACTTCACCTACCTGTAGTGGGATCTCATATTCAGAAGACTCCAACTAAAAATAAGGGATATTTAGCAGTGTGATAACCGAAACCCTCTAGGCAATGCTCTTTCTCTCTCCCCCTCACACACAGCACACACAGAGCAAAGTTTCCTTTAGAAAAAAAAAAAAAAAAGAAACCACCAAAAGTGTAGGAGACATAAAGGCCTCCAGAAAACCTACTCACAGATTAGCTCTGTCTATAGCATCCTCCTGGCCTGAGCACATTTCCAACAAGATGGACCACCACAGACCTCAGCTCAAACCACCTGAAACAAAGGAAGAAGAACAAGCAGCTGTTTAATACATGAAAGAGTGTTTAAACCCCGAATTTATTCCAGTGACCCAATTTAATGCCATATATAGAGGAGATGCCACTGGGTTCAGAAAACACAATTACCTGTTCGGTGGTCAGACCTGGAAGCCCCTGAGTAACATGAGGGCTCTGCTAGGATGGGCACTGTCTAAACACAGTAATACAGAGCTGCTTTCCCCAGATTTTATCATTTACATGGGAAATACAAAAAAACACAGAAGAAAGCATTGTTTTTATTTTATATGTGGAGAACTGCGACAGAGGGAGTTGCAGGTTCCTGTACAACAGATCAACTGAAGTTTCCTGTCACCAATGAATTTGAACATTCGGCGCTGCATGTACAAGTCCCATCTCTGCACACATCTTCTACTAACTCTAATAGTTCTTCAGAACCTAATGTATCTAATGTCTACAAGGATTTTTGTTTTCAGAATAGCTGATTAAAATGCCTGGCATCCCACATTCCAACTTCTATCCTCCTTTCTCTGATTTCTCTGGTTTATATCGTGGTCTCATTAAAATCTGGGATTCTCTGTCTGAACATCAATTCACATATCTGGTTGAACTATTGCCCACACCAGATTTTTTTTTTGTTGTTGTTGTTATTAGAAATGCCTGCCTTTGTTTTTCTTTTAAACTGATTTTAAACATTATCTCATGCTTCACTTTGCTGCAGTGCTGACTGCAGGATTTCAGATTCAGACTCTGAATCTGAAAACTGAAAACTGAGTATAAACTGTTATACACTCAGTTTATAACAGAAGGCTAAGACAGATCATAAACTTCATGTCTGGTTCCACCTCCTATGTAACATTTGCAGGATTTTTAAACTTTTCCTACTTAGTGAATGTATTATTCCTTTAAAGCACCTGATCAAATCTACTGGAAGCTGGGAGATAATTCCAAAATTTAATTTAATTGTGAAATTATGCACATACTACATAGACTCACGTACAGCATCATTTGCTACAAGGCATCTCTGGAGAAGAGCAAACCACTTGGAGACCCTTTCACACTGTAAACCTGCTGGTACACACACTATGCCTCACAACCTGCTTTCAGAGGGTTTCAAAGTCTCTGCGCTGTGTTTTCTCTTTTCCATGGTTTATTCTCACTTTTCTTGTTCTTGCAGTGACCTCACCTGGAGCACCGAGGCTGCAAACCCTCTGTAAGTCTTCACAGAAGGACCAACCAGTCTATGCCTCATAAATTTCCCAGGTTGTAAACCAGCATAAAAGTATACCTGAAGAACCTCATCCTATTTTCCTTCCTGCTGTGTGCAATCAAAGCAGAGAGTATCCCTTCCTCAGAAGGAACCTGCAAATCACCTCCCGTACCTGACCCACGACATCAGGGCTACTTCCCATCCTCACTCACATCATCAATGCGGCGCTGGCGCTTCCCCTGCTGAGCTCCTCCAGCAGGTCTGTAATTCTGCTGGTCTCCACCACTCCTGTTTTGAAAGAAAACTCCTGAATGTGAAGGAAATGCAAACTTTTGCCACCAGAATATATGAAAGCTTTTTAAGGAACTTTACATCACTTCACATATTGCAGAACCAACCCCATACATCCAGTAAGCCTGAAACTGAAATAGATTTAGTGCAGCTAAGAAATAATCACGGGAAAGCATTTTGGATTCAGCCAAGTATGAAGTAAGGCAGTCTATTTTCTTCAAAGAAAGCTGAGGCTACCTTTCATTACATTCAACTACATCAATTATACAGGGCTTTAATGGAAGAGGATTAAAAAGTACAAAGGTAAAACAAACAGCATTACTGCAGTGTTCAGGAGGATGAAACAACTTCCTACGTGGTAGGTACGATTACAGAATTACTAAAAAAAAATAGAAAGGAAGGAGGAATGGAAGGAGGGATTTCATGTACTTTGATCAGATCCACTGCAACAGTGACATAAACCTGGGACACTGAAGCATGTACATTTGGGAAATTAGCTGAACCTCATTGCCAGAGATCAGTTCTGAACTCTCTCTCTGTAGTCTCTCTTTACTTTTAGACAGAGAAGTCCAATAAATGCAACACTTTAAACACTGCAGTATTTTTTAAGTCTCTGCTAACAGTGTCTGTGCTGCTCCATCACTGTAAACTACTTTTATCCACGTTTTCATTGGCAGCAAATGTGCCACACAGCTCTATATTCCTAAAAAGTTGGAGAACATGTTCTTCATATACCTAATTTGGGCTTAATTCGAGGCTGGGGTAAATCGTTACCACTCAGATGAAGTCAATAGGAGCACAGTGACTTACATCAGCTTTGTGTCAGTAAATACTGACAAGATTGATCTCAAACTTTTCAGAACAAAAGATTTTTGAAGATGGATTAAACAACATAAATGCTGATCTGTTTTGCTAGACTGCAAAAGGCATAACACATGCTTTGTGTGACATCCCTGAATTATCCCTTCGTGGTAATGTTGACATTACATGGTATTGACTCATGGAAGGAGCTTAAATACCCTTTTAAGTTTTCAAGACTCTTTGACAAAGCACTATTTCATTAACAAAATGTTAATGGAATCTAGGAAGCTTGAATATACAGTATAGCCTGCTGGTTTCAAGCAGCTCTGTTCACTGGCTGAGGGATGTGACTGCAACAGACCAAGGTAATTCTTATTTTTAAGCCAACAGAAAAGGAAACATCTCAAACAGGACACTCATCAGTCAAGAAGGGAGAACCCAAGGCTACCTCCACAGCACTCCACTGAAGGGCTACCACACCTTCTGCTGGAGAAGGTCAAAATAGCACAAAGAAGAAAAAAATACATCATACAGTGTAAACTAGGAGAGACAGCAGGGTTGGCATTCGCTTGGAACTTGGCTTCTTGCTTGTGTAAAAGAGATAGACCTAGAGAGCATTGGTGTGAAGAATATGTGGCCTGGGGTCATGTCTGGGAAAAGGGTAATTATGTGCCTACAGCTAAAACTGTTGTCTGGAAGTATCCTGCTAATGACACAGATGGCTCTCAAATAAGTACAGGGATTTACATTTGATGGGCTTACTGCTGGGAACAGGTCTTGGTTTTCAGGTTCTTGATCCAACCCAGAGCAGGGACTTGATGGTGGGGATGGAGCAGCTCAGCTGGAGGAGATGCCCCATGTCACTCACCAGGATGGTGGGCAAAGATGAGGACTCAGCTCAGCAGCAGCACACAAGGGATTGGTTTCTTACCCCAGCCAGAACCTTTCTCCTGTGAAGAGCAGAGCGTGGGTCCTCTCCTGATGACAGGTGCTCACTAACTGCTGGGAGGGATTTTCACCACAGCACACAGCCATAGCTGAGCAGGGACGAGCTGGTGGAAGACCATGGAATGCTGGAAAAAACATCCTTGTGCTTTAATCGTGTTTTCTAAGGTCCAACAGAGAAACAGGCTGTTTATGAGAAGCAGCCCCAACTGGGACTGTCAGTGAAGGTATAACTGTTTACACCATGTTGCTCATGGCTGTGACATACTCCCAACACCTATTCAACATCGAACCCCGTAGAGTTTGTAAGTCAAATCTTTACATGAAAGGTGACAGAGCTTTCCAAGGGCAAGATTAACTCATGCACTATCTGTAATGGCTTTGTGTAATAAATAAAGTTATTACAAAACAGGAGAGAGTGGTGGGGAAATACTAAGTCTGTGTCCATTTGCACCCTTTCTACATTTGGCAGTATCTTGCCACATTTCCTCCTCAACAGTCCATTTCATCTTTCCTGTGGACTCACTGAAGTAACAATGGAAGAAAGGAATATAAAAAAAAAAAGAGAAAAATCAGTGCATAGCTGCAAAACTTGACTGAGGCACCCAAGGGCCACCTTGGTGTCAAAAACTCCTGTTCTTTTTTACTTATATTTCAAGTTAATAGAATTCACAGAGTTAAAGGTGACTTCACCCAACTGCCCAGAAGAAGTTGTCTGAGGAGGGAAGGCCTTTGAGATACATCTATCTGCATCCACACAATATATTTAAAAAGTAAAAAGACATACAAATAACAGAACCAATAAAACATGTCAAAGCTGTGAAACATCTCTGTGCTCAGGTACCACTGAGCAGGTACCGTAAAGCATCCCCAAAAATCTTGATGTAACGAAATGAAAAATAAAAGGCTGAGGCTCTTCAATAACAAGCAAATGAAGTCCTAGGGTGGTTTCTACAACAATAACAGCCATCCCAGTACCAGCTGAGCTGAACCTGCACATGATGACTCTGGCTGATGAGAAGATGATGCAGGTGAGCTCTCAGGGCTCACCATTCCCAAGGAAATGCAATAACCTAGTGAAAGAGAAAGGATGAACGCACGGAACATTCCTCAAAGGCTTCATGGAGAATATTGTGGAGTTCAGTATAAAGCAATCGAAAAGAATTACAGAACAATCAAAACTTAGGGGAATTAAAGGAAGAAAGATGTTTCAGTCTTGGCTGAGAAGTACTGTGCTCTGTCAAGGACACTGAACTTTGTGATCTCACTGGGGTCGCGAATTTTCCACATGAATTAACAGACGCCCATTGAGCTGCAGCCACCAAGCAGGATTTTTATCCTGGCTGAAGATCTGCCCCAGGATGTTCACATCCCATTGCCAGGAAAGCATCTCCCATCCTCCAGATAGCACTGGCCAAAGTCCTCTGTGAATAACCACTTTATAATGTGAGATATAAACTACGCAGTGGGTCACTGGTAGCAGAGTTGAAAAAGGGACATTCAGATCTGGAATCACAAGCCTCCACAGACAACTCTGAAAAAAAATAGCTCCCTCTCAAAGGCTCTTACAGACCTAGGAGGATCAACGAGTTCAATGAACAACTGCTGCAGGATGTTAGCAAAGGTTAGGGACAGCTGCAAACCTTGAGGTCCTGCAAATAGACCTGTACATGGCACAAGAGTTTCTCCTCTTCCAAACCGGAGACACACAGAGATTGTATTTGTCATGCTTTTAGAAAAACCTTTCATCAAAATCTCTCACTGTCTTCTGAACAAGGTACAAAGACAACTGGAAGGCAGAAACTCTGCAGAAGGGTTGTTTTACTTCTAAAACTCCATCCCCCATGTGATAACACAGATTTCTAATACCCTGTCAATCAGGGTAGCCCCATCCATCTTTTTCCTCACTACCACATTTAGCCACAAGTGCCCTGACCATAAATGAAAACCTTTTTTTTTCCTCTTCCTTCCAAATGTCCTCATCCAGATCTGCAATCACATTCATATAAAACTCACTAGATGTAACAGGCACCACGTCGTAGGATTTTTTTCTTTAGCATCCATGGGAAGGAATTGGGTTGAGCTGAGCTTAGCTGGGCTTAGTTTAGCTGAGCTGAACTCAGGCCCCTCTCTCACTGACTGTTCCTCAAGGAGAGTGTTCGTTACTCCAGAAAGACACATGTAGCACCAGACACTGCTGGTTTTCTTGAGGTCAGGGGGTATTTACTCTCTCTGTAGTATTAATACAAGAATCAGGGGTTTGGGGTTTTTTTCTCATCTCTGGATAGGTCTTTAAGTCTGATAAACCCAGTGCAGAGACCTCCCAAACATAAATACTTGTCAGTCTAAGCATAATATGCAACCTTAGATACACTGTTCTGTTTCAGGCACATTTAAGTACCCTATAGAAATTACTTTATGCTACTAAAGAACTTCAGACGAGCTTGGATCCATCATCATTTATCATGTCAGCCACTCTACGGGTAGTTACACACACTTTGTCTGCTCAGTTTTATCAAATAGCCAGCCCTGGGTTTTAATTTTCACTGGTTTGCAGAAATTACAGTGCTCCTATGCTTATTTATAAATGATATCCAAACCGAGATCCATTTTCCACAAAAGCTTTAGAGATACATTAAATCTTCTGCTGGTACTTCCATAAGAACAACATTTCAGTTCTCACCTTGATGCTTGTAGTTTAGATTTCTCTTTCCTGTGATTTAAAATTGAGAAGAGTTGCTGTTGACTGCATTTCCAAGGGAAAAAAACTTATTTGTATGGTGGATCTTTCTCCATTTGGACATTCAGCAGCCTGAGTTGCCTTCAAACCTTTTACTCTTCAAATAACTTTACATCTGTGGGATTGGTAAGGACTCCTGCACAAACAAAGGTAGAGAAAAATCTCAACTCCCCTGTCATGACAGAGAAGGAGAGAAAACTGCTGGCCAGCATGATGCTGTCATGGTCCAGTGTTGGGTTTGGTTCCCTTTCCCATAAACCACATCATTTTTTGGAAGAGCCAACAGAACCAGGTGTTACAGAACACAGCAAAGCCCACTACAGCAAACCCATCCCAGCAGCCTATCCAGACCCCAGCTGTAGGGCTGCTGGAGAACAGAAAGGATGATGTTCAGAGGAATTTCATTCCAAAACCTTTATTTGGAGAAAAATACAGGATTTTTAATAGGGTGATGGTGCAGCTCAACTGACCTGGGACTGTAAGCGTGGACTGGAGAGCTTGGTGCAGGCAAACTGGTGTTTGATGGGAAGGGCAGGAGAGGTCTCAGCAGACACACCAGAGCTTCTGAGAGCAGGCTGATATTTTAGAGGGAGGATGGAGCTGCAGTACGTTTGATGTCAGCAAAACACCTCCCAACAGCAGTCAGCAAGCACGTCCCGATGCGTGTGCATGCATGAGGCGCAGCTTCAAACACAGCAAGGATCCCCAAAATGGCAGCAGAGTCATTCCTCGTCTCAACCAGGGAGAAGTGTCTTTATCAGGGATATAATGGGGCTCTCCTGAGGGCTTGTAACAGCCTCCTAGCATCATCAAGACAATAGGCAGCACTAATTAACTGCTATCCTCAACAGCTTTCCAAAATGCTCTCCCCTCCCATGAATTATGTTGTGTACTATTTATACACCTATATATATATAGCTACACAAAATACCTGCTTGCATGGCTTATACATAAAGCACATCTTAAATATACACACATAAGCACATTTATATGTTAAATCAACTTGATTTTAGCTTTTGTAGTTTCAGTGGAAGTTCCCCCACGTTATTGTGAAAGCTACAATTGTTAATTTAACACTTCGACTGCAAATAAAGACAAGGAAAATGCGAACAGATACTTAGTGCGTGTTTAACATAGTTAAAATATCGTGTTTCCTCTAGAATGTGACTTTACTAGATTACATAGAGCACTTCTTCCTTCCTCACTGACATTTTGCCCTGTAAAAGCTGTATTAGGGGCATGGTGGCAGACTCCAGTTGCACCCAGAGCCCCAGCTACACAACACCACCACCCCCCCTCAGGGCATGCAAGCCCCATGTGGCATTCACAGCTTCAGCCCTGTAAGCACACGCTTCAAAGAAACAACAACATGGGGAAGGAAAGACCTGCTGGGGATGTGCCCCCCCCTACACATCCCTGCCACATGGCCACCCCTTGGCTCACCGTGGGTGTCCCAGGAGATGGAGCTCCCACCTGCCCTGGCAGCTTCATGGGTACAGGGACTCTGGGAGGTGGTTCCCATCTTCTAACACTTCCCTACGGAGCACTTGAGCCACCTGTTCAGCGCAGTAAAATATCCAATCCATTTAATGAGGCTTCCGGTAAAATAATTCCTTTGAAGTCCCTCAGACCATGACAGCAATTAACTCAAGACCTATCTTCACTTCTGTTGTTTTACCTACTCTTATTCGAGATCAACAGCATCACTGATGGTGCAAATTATTTCCCCACATAGGCAGTAAGAGAACGAGTAACACATCCAGCAGTTACAGTCAGCTGGCAAAGTGACCTGACTGAAATGAGGGGTTTCATCCATGTCCCCAGGCTCATCCTGATTTTCTTTAATAACCTTCATTTTGCAGATGTAAAGCCATAAGGCAAAGCCGTGTGTTTACTCCTGGCAGCATTTAGGTACGCAACCTACCACTCCTATAGATGAGGGAGGTAAGGAGGGCATCACTGGAGAACAATGTATATGGATGGGATTGGGAACTGCAGCTCCTCTCATCAAACTGATCCCGAGCTCATCCTGCTTTGGTATCACATACACACACATGTCTGCCAAAACCTTTACCCAAATGCACGTGGTGTGGATCCTTCGCATTGCAAATTCTGTGTAACAACGCTCACAGAAAAGCAAATACGAGATCAGTGCAGTGTAAACAAACATCATTTTTAAAAAGCCACAAATCCTATGAAATAGGAGTCTCTCCACATTAGAAAATGAGAAAAGTGAGAAACGAGGGAGGCAGCAAGGAACAGATCAGCAACCAGAGATGACTAGTCTAAAAACGCCCTTGGAAGAAACTTTTTCAAGGTTCTCTGTTTTATTTGTTTCTGTTTGTTTGAGGTTTTTTTTTTTAATTTGTTTTGGGTGTTGTTTTTAAAGCAAGTGAGTATGAGGATAAAAGGAACCTAATTCCCCAGGAAAGGGCCTCCTCCAGACCAAGCAGGATGGCCTGCTGACTCCTGGCTGTAACCTCTGCGAGGGGAAGGCGTGCGAGCACTCACGCATCCCGTTGACCGAGGTTCAAGACAACATCACTCAGGGATGTCAACTCAGATGTCATGGGGAAAAGAAAAGATATCCCCTGTCCTCCTCCTTGTGTATGTCTGATGATGTCACCTGAATCCTATACATCAATCTGTTGGGTGGGATTCCATCTCCAGACCCCTCAGGGCATGGCAACACATGGCCCCAAAGGAAAAGGAGAGGGAGAAATAGTCGCTACTTGGAATTTCTGTTCTGTGAGGAATCTCCAGATTTCCATGAGGGAAATGAAGTCTTAAAAGATCTGTGCATTTTTCCTCTGAAAACATTAAAGTTATCCAGATATAACCAAATATAAACCAAAGCATACAACAAACCCCAGAACTGCACCATAAACAAACAAATAAATTAAGCCCAACCCAGAAACCCAAAGTAAAACACGTCAGCATCGTCAAACTGAAACGCTTCGACATCATACCAACGGAGATGAAAGCCAAACAATGCATTGGCACACAGGGTTTTGCCACAAAACTGGTTATAATCAGCAAAATTCCTACAGAATGTTTCATTTTTATTCCAGCTGGATTTCGGACCCAAAGCTGCTTGAACGTGTCCTGACTACCTACACCCAAGGAAATTGCTGCCACCCCGACCTTCGCTGCGAAGGTGATGCAGGCGAGTGGATGAGCGTGGCTTGTTCTCGACGAAGGAAAATCTCCAGACCTATGTTTTTTGACAAAATTGGCAGCCTCAGCTTATTTTTCTCAGCAAAAAATGCTTCAAGGAGAGGTACAGCCAAGCTATTGTTACTAAGACTTTCTTACCGTAAGAAACCACACTACGGCGCATTTACTGGTACGCTACGAAATACCATAAATCATTCTGACAACATGATACTTGTCAAAATAAAGGCATAAAATGCATCTCAGAATAAAATATCCTCAATCTTATTTATTTGTTTGCTCACTCATGCCATTTGGCTTTCCTCTGTGGGTTTCCCCATCGTTAGGGTGAATTAGTGAGGTTCTGCTGTAAAAACATAACCATGTGCCTATGTGCAGGCTCGTACACGCTGAATATCTGCATATAGCACTGCACCGTCGCTCAAGGGAACTAAAAATAAAGCTTTCAAGGGGCGTTTCAGTCCTCCTGCAATATATTTTCTCCTTTCCAGCGTTTTTCTTCCTCCCCCCTCTGCCAAATATTTCACTAATGCTCAACAGTGGCATGGTTTAAGGGAGTCCTGCGTGGAAAGCTCCTTCAGCTGCTTAGCCCAACAGCATAAATTTGATCTCGTAATTAGTATTCAGCTCAGCATCTTGGATAGAAACCAATGTTACAGCCAAGAGGTGGTTTAAATCACATAAATCATAGATCAATGACAGAACTCTAAGCACTGGATAGATTACAAAAGTAAGCTTTAGTTAAAAATAGATTAACCATTTCCCTGCAGGAATTCCTTCAAAAAAAAAAAAAAAAAAAAAAA
>VXBZ01007975.1:304020-333141 GCA_013399135.1 Heliornis fulica | reverse complement strand
TTTTTTTTCTAATGTATGCATATACGAGATGAATTGTTCTTTCCCTTGACAGTTACATGCTGATTAAAGAAATGTGTTAACATGCTATTTCAATGGAAAATATTGTAAATTGTGAAGACTTTAATTTTTTTAATGAGCCTTTAATAGCCAGGAAGACTGTACCGGCAATGTTGTGCACAACTAAGTTTACAGCAAACATCACAGCAACTAACAGACACTTCTTCAGTTGCTGGTTTTAGAAAAAGGACAAAATATCCTTTCCAAGTAAAAGAAACAAAATGCTTTGGGGAAGTGCTTTTAAAGTATTTTATATTTTAAATTTTAGCAATTAAGGTGCCCAGGTCTAAGCAGCATCAGATCTGCTATCCTGATTTAAGTGCCTGTGGGGGCACTCAGCATATTGAAGGATCATGCCCAAGATTACTAAATTGTTAAAAGTTCAGTTCAGGACGAGGAAACACAGGGATGAATCTCTTGACTAAGGAAGGAGAGTTTGGCTCCCACAATCAAATCCTCTGAGGATGTAAACCAGCATTACACTTAATGGGGGGGGGNGGGGGGCACCATTGGATGCAGGTTGTGTCAGCCAGGAACTGCAGAATACAAATTAAAGCTATGAGCTTGCTCCTGCATATTTTACTTCATTTTCCTCCCATGAGGCCAGACATTACTCAAAAGAGAAAAAAAAAAATAGAAAAAAGACTAAAACTTTATAGCATTCAAAGGAAAATTTGGGGTTTTTTTTTTTGCTTTTTTTTTGCTTTTTCTTTTTTTATCCTTAGCTGCAGAATGGAGGATGAGAAATGCCTTAGCAGCACCTCAGCCATTCCTCAGGCTGCAGAATCACACGGTTGCAAACCCGTCGCAGCTGGAATAATGCGCTCGAATTCCTCCCGTTGACTGGCAGGCGCACGGAGGGAGAAAGCCTTTTACACACACACGGTCCGAGGCGGCTCAAGCAACATCAAACAGATGAAAAGCATCAGGCACCCAGTCCTGCCACCTCATACACCCTTTCAGTACTCTCTAAACTAGTGAGAAAAATGATCAAACAGAGAGAAGCCCAAAATCCCCTGTCCCTGGGATGAGATTTTCATCACATGAAGAACTGGAAGAGCTGGGATTCACCCCAGTAAAACACAGCGCAACCCTCAGACTGATAAATAACTCTTACAGCCACAATACAATGAGACCAAACTTCCTGAACACCAGTACTGTGTTGTGTATTTAACTTCCCATAGTTCAGTGACTATAATTGCTGCTGCTGTATCTAGAATTTTAAAAACAAACAATACCGCTGCCATAGGCACTTGCATTTGCTTTCACATCCCCGAGCTCCACCAGGAAAACCACGTTTTTTAAACTTTTAGTGCTTTTTTGGAAATCACTGCTTTCCATTTCCAAGGGCTTGTTCCACCACAAGAAGGAATAAAAGAGGCAAACTGCTCGATGGCTACTCAAGGAGCGACGCTCAGGTCTCAGAGCAGGCACCCTGTGTGATAGAGGACTGCAATATGTGCAATCAAGAGATAGATTCAAACAATAAGAAGTAGCGCAGGCTCCGGGGCATGGCAGAATGTGTCATTTACTTCAGACCCAGTTCTTTAAACATCCTATGAGTAGTTCAGTGGAAAATAGATGGGACCTCTCGTGTGAGGATAGACTACAAGTTTTCAAAGGCTCTGCATTTTCTAAGGTGCTGAAAAATGCATATCAAGTGTAGTGAAAGTTAAAAAAAAAAAAAAGAGGGGGAAAAAAAGAAAGAAAGAATCTCTTGTAATAAGCCAAATTGTCAGAGAGATGTCAGGGTTAATTTTTAAAGGCACATTTCCCTCCAGCAACAATTCTCTTTAATTATTTCAATGTGAAACACATTATCAGACATGTTCGTTCCCTGTTCTCAGCTCGTAGCGGCTGACACAAGATAGATACAAGATGTTAAGGCTTCTGTGCTGATGCTCGCACACGGAGGTGCTTGCAGGGTGGGAGGAGAGGCTGAGCATCACCTGCTGCACCTACATCTTCCAGATCCTTGTACTGACCCTCTGGGGTCACCTCCTCCTAGTCCTGACACCAAAACGGGGGTTATGTGGTTGGGAAAAAGCTGGGGGATTCCAGAGAACAGCCCCTGACACCTGAACAGGCACCGAGCCCAGCGGAGCACACAGTCACACCGGTTTCAAGCTTGTTAGGTAACTGTGACACACACAACAGCCTTCCAGACTATTTGCATGGGAATTCCTCTAGATTTTGGGGTGGTTTTTTTTTATTTTGAGGTTAAAGAGTCACATGGAAGAGACAGCACAAAGCAGGCAACGAGCGGTGAGAAGATGATGCCCCGCAGCAGCGCACAGAGCTGCGTCGGATACTTCTTTGAGAGTTGAGAAGGACTCTGTGTTCCTCCCAGGCAGCAAGACACACTGTTCAGAGACCTCAAATAAAATACCAGATCAGAAATGCAAGTGATGGTGTTTTCAAATGCCAATTTCCAGAAGAAACTTTGCTCTAGGGAATCAATTGGGTGTCACGGGAAGAAGGACGTCGGACAGTCTATCAGACAGTGAAGGTGGAGCTTTCTGTTTCCCAACATCATTTCAAACTTGAGAGCCATATGTTTGAAGCTCTTAAATACACCACAACTCACACTGATCTATTCTAATCCTCCTTTTGGAGCAGGGAAAGTCTAGTCCTGCTCTGGAGAAGGAAGGCTGGAAGGGAAGCGGCTTTGGACCAACTGCAGCAGATCGGCTGTAATCTAATGGTCGTTTTTATACCACCTACAGTAAAACTCACTCTACAGCTAGTCGTAAGATTAAAAGCTTTTCAAGTTGCTATCTTGGGAAATTTCTTGCAAGGAAATTACTACAAAGCCTTGTTTTAGTGCGTTCCCCTACTGTGCGTCCTACTGTGCTTTTTTAATAAGGAAAGCCATCCATCCATAGAGGTGTATCCTGTTCTCCATGCTTGAGTGTCTAACAGCAGGCACATACAGTAGAAGCTCTGATGTTTTGCCTCTTTAATTTTCACTCCATAATGTTGGTGCCTGGTTTTCCTGACTGCATCTTCAGAGCGGTTTCATTTCGGGCACGCACAGAATTTTGAGAGGGGATTTTCAGTGATGGAATTCAGATGCTGTGAACAAGTTCAATAAATAAAGATATTCTGATTTATTTAATTATTTGGGGTTTTTTTGCTATAATATATAACCCTGCTCCACAGTTATCACAGGATGGAAAGTGCGATAACATCACCAAGAGGAAAAAAAAAATACAAATATTTCATGACTAAACCAGAAAAGGGTATAGAGATGCTTCATTTAGTCTTTAAAAGATGCTTCATATCGATACAGAGATGCTTCATATAGATACAGAGATGCTTCATACATATATAGAGGTGCTTCATTTTAGTCTTTAAAAAGATGCTCACATGTTAAATATGAGAGTACAGCAGACACATCCCCCTGCTTTCAGGCAAACAGCACACACGGTCAGGGGTTCCTACACTCAAACTCCCAACCAAATGCAAACAGCTCACACCACTGAATTTATTAGCCCAAGGATTTCACCACTGATTTTGATGAATTTTTTTCAAATCAACTCAAGCAGCTCCCCAATAAAAGGTTACCATACCACTCAAATATCTGACTTGAAACAGAGTTTTTTTTTTTCTAATAATGGGCCAGGTACCGGGTTATAAATGAGCGCTGCTCCATTGACTTCAGACAGGGTATGAAAATTGATTCAATGGAGCACCTTCGGTTCTCACCAGCTGAGTATCTGTCCCTCTAATCACAACTAAAAAGATTTTCTTAGTCAATTAAAAAGCTTGAAGCCTTTACTCACTGGCACAAAAAATCCCCGCTGAAGTCGGCGCTAACAATGCGTTCATTTAAATCTTAACAAACTGCCTGGGAGCGCACTCGGTGCCATATACATTGAAACACGCGCTCCCGCCATCCCTCTCCATACTGTCTCACGTGGTCCAGCATAATACCTGACTACCCTCCCATTCTGACACGTTTCTTTAGTAACTGACAAAAAAATTAGCACATTCATTATTTTTTGCTAACAGGAGTATGAGCTATACGAAGAAAACATGTACCTATGCTGACAGAATGGGAGTACTTTAATTTCCAAATTACATACATAAATAAATCAAGCCATATAACCTGATAAATGAAAGATTATGAAAATAGTAATATCCTGCAAAATCTTGAAAGGCATCATAATTCCTCAAACAATTATCTTCTGTCATATTTGTGAGTAGCCCGCGTAGTTCAAGAACGGAAAATACAAATGTGCTCCTTTAAAATTCATGAAACCACTCATTCTGTCATAAAAGCAGGCATCTTTCATGGCTACTTATTTCACACAGTCTCATAACTAATACTGACAGATACTTGGAATGCAAAAAAAAAAAAATAAAATCCCTGAGCACTGGACAAAGAACACGAGCTGCTCAATCCATACGTTTCTATGCTTAAAACAGAAAATAACATCATATATTATATACCCTCACAGAATTTCTGGTATAATTAAATTAAAATTTGTAGATAAAAATGAGATTGTACAAAGACTGGTGGTATACTGCTCCCAGGATTGGGCTGTGCTGCATCCATGACAACAGGATGGAAGGTTGCTTTTAATACTATTATCTTACATACCCACAGCTGAATGCTAATGCAGCTATACTGAGGAAATCAAGTTTCAGATCTGTATCCAGTGAACTTACATCCAGTAGGCAGGGAGTTTAAAAGCCAGGCTAGCATACAAAGACTAATATTATAGCTCTGTCAGCTCCCCAAAGGTCAGATCTTTCAAAAGGTATACACAAATATTAATTGCCAGGTAGTTCTGTGTTGAAGACCAGGACTGAGGCAAAAAATTCAGGTTTTGAGACCATAATTTTCTTCCAATTTTATTTTATGAAATGGAGGTGTGGAAGAAAACAAAGATTAACTCGGATCAGTTCGTGTTCTGAACACTGACAGACAGGGACGGTGCTGCTCATGAGCATCGCCTTGGGAAGGATTTTACCTGGTTTTCCTCAATGATGGGAATAGAAAAATGGGTGGGAAAGCAGCTGGCCAGCTGATTTTCCAGTGCATACCAACGGTTCAATGGACCAATCCTCATTGGGACACAGCTCCTGGTCCCAGCCCGCCCCTTGCCTGCACAATGAACCTCTGCTCTATCCAGAGGAACACCAAGCTCTCCCATGGACACCTCCATATCTGTCCCTTCTATGAACATCATCTCCAACCTCTCAATTTATCTTGTTCTGGATTTAAAACTACATGTTGCAATGAAATTATTAAAACTAAAAATGATCCAAGCAAAAACCACACAGATTACTCTCCTTTGGGCAACTAGCTTGGGATTTCCCAAATAAAAGAATACTGAGTAATCTCATCAAATCAATGCATCTCTTCCTCATTGGTGCCAGCTGCACCAAAACAGCTCAGTAAGTCTCCAGGTGAAGAAGCCCTCCAAAGCCTTGTTCTCCCAGAGGTGATATTGGGTCACCAACCCATTTTCCAGAAGGTGAAAACAGCCTCACAAACACTTCAGACTCTCCTTAGAGCACAAATAATTTTCAGACACCTTGTGCTATTTTTAATTCTCTGACCCACGACACTTCTACACAGAGAACAACAAACAACTGGAGATACTGACCATGCTCCTACAATAGGCTGTAACCTGATGATACCCAAATCCAACTTATTTATAAAACATTGCTGTCATACCCTGAACAATTAATTTTTATGAGCAGCACAAGGAAATTCTTGCTATGTCACGCTCTGTCTCCTCAAGTGTGTGGATATTCCAGCAGGTAAAAATGTCCCTTTTTTTATGAATGCAGTCTTAGTTACTATACATTACATAAATATCATAAACTAAATAATATATAAACAAACATAACACCACAAATATACCATAATGTGAAGCCGCTGAACTGAAATAACGAGATGAAACACTTCTGGTAAAGGTTTCTCAAGTCCATAATGTGTACAGGCAGAAGACCAAGCAAGTTATCATGGAAATGAGGGTTCACTAACAAACAAAGGGTGTTTCCCCCCTACACACACCCCGTGCAGAGTACCCCATCTCTTTAAAATCAGAGCTTCAGCAGGGCAGCAAATGGATGCTACCTTTAAGGAGAAAGTAAAAGGTGGCAACAGCAGTCGCAGCGATGAAAGCGTTGGCCTTGAAGTGGCAGAATGACAAAAAAGTTGTAGTGTTTTATGATATTGTAATTGAAAAAAGTATTAAGTTGTTAGTGGAAGTGTATTTAAGAAAAGCCCCACACGTGGATATAATAGAAAATTAATCCTTGGAGCCCAGAAAGTCCCTGAGGATGTAGAATCCATCATGAAGTTACCTCCTGTCCCAGATTTTCTTGTTGCTTGCCTCTGCTGACAACAGTTGTCTTTTCATTAGAGTATTTGATATCAATTTACTCATTCACCAGGGGCAAAAAAGGATTTCACTCTCTTCATCTGAAAGACACTGATCCACAGAATTAGTACTTTGAACAGATGCCAGGGTAAAATAGTGACACATTTTCTAAACTAATAACCACGGGTGGCCACAGCAAATGGGCCAAAGCTGATCAGGGCTGCCCAGGCAGCCACGAGTCTCCTCAATTTCTGCTGATTCCAGTACAGACAACACCAAAGGTCTCTCCTTCCAGCTAGCTCTTGCTGTGGTCCATGTTTCTAAACTAGTCCCATAAAGACCTGTTCGACCATTTTTGATACCCGTCCTTCTGCAGCAGAGAATGCAAGGAGAAATGGTTCTAGGTGAGTTTTCAGATTAAAATCTCTCAAAAGGGTTAGTCTCCATCTTGACATGTATTAGGCATTAAATCACCTTCATGCAATACAACAAATAACCTCAGGAAAGGTGTCTACCTCTCCTAACTTGACAAAAGATTCAGCTACCTTCTGCTTCTGACTGTTTCTAGTGCTGCAAGAACCGATGGTGCAAAACACCTGGAGAAGCCTCTGTCTGACCAGCCATGACCCAGTTGGCAGAGGGTTATCCCACCACTTATTCCCAACTGGCTTGGCATTTGGGTAAACCTGTGCTTCACCCCAAAGACAGTGCTGAGGAACACCAGGAATATATCACAGAAACACTTATGGAAAATAAACTGCCCTGAAGTCTGGTTCTGCATCCAAAAAGGGATCTGATTTAGGTGCTCAGGGTAGATGCTGATCTGTTAACCCCAGCTGCACTCCTCACTGCTCCTTGCTGTGTTCTCTGCAAACCCAGACTTCAGCTTGAGCAAGAAGCTGACTCCACAGCTTGAAGAAACACTTCTGGACTTGCAGCAAGCAGAGATGGTGCTTTGCTACAGCCAGAAGCAACCTAAAATGGGTGTCTGAAGTTAGACACTGTGAATTGTCCCCCAAACATCTCTGCACCCTGTTTAAGGGTGGAAAATGAAGGTGGAAACCCAAGAGGATGAGAAGCAAATCCCTCTGTCTTTCAGCAGGACACCTACACCACAGGCACACCAGCCTCCATACTCAATACATTGACCTACGATGATTCATCATGCAAAATAAAGAGCTTGGACTCAATGAGGTACAAAAAAAGCTGCTAGTTTTTCCAGAAGGCTTGGGGATCAAACTGAGACAAACAATTTATTCCAACAGAAACCTACACTTCACCTGAGAAAACTTGCATAGGTTTCTCTCCAAAGCCTAACCATGAAAGGAAACACCAAAACATCAGTTTTATCATATTACATTGATGCTCAAATGAGCTTCCTCACCCCAAAACCCACCTCTCAGGGCAGTTAATCCAGCACAAGATACCAAAACCAGCCTGCAAAAGAGCGAGACACCAAGCAGAGCTTCCCTCCTGTTGGCAGCTACTACATCACCTTCACTGCAGCTTCAGCTATATCTGGATGCAAATCCCCTCTTATTGCCCACAGTGACATGGTAAACACTCCCACAGTGATTTTGCTACATGGACAACACCCAAAATAAACATTGGTCCAGCTTCATTCAGATGAAAAACTCTTCTCACCAGCAGCCCTGACCTGGGATGGGATCTGTGGGCAAGACAAGGAGCTATGATTGCAGTTGTCCTCCCACCCCACAGGCACAGGATGGTCCCTGGGATGCTCAGACCAGGGGTATGGGGCTGAATCCATTCCCAGCCCCCACTGTTTTTACTGCCAGCCCAGGCAGGAAAAATGGGCAGCAATTCAATGTGTTTGGACACATGGTTGGGAGATTTCATGTCAGCCTCTGTTTCTTCCACTGAATATTACACTTGGTGTTTTTCCAGTCAACTCTGCTTTATTTTTCTTTTTTCTTTGAAAAAAAATTAAGGACTAAAGAAATTCAGACACCTTTTTAAAATAAACCTTTAAAGAAAGTTACTATGTTTCTGATCTAGTCTGAACAGTTGTAATACAAGTGCTTAAACCAGCCTAATATGTTCTAGATTTGAATAATTTGGGTACACAGGCATTCAATGGTCTGCATATTTTTCTTGGATGCTTTAAAAATAAATACATGATTTGGCTATGATTCTTCAGTATTTACTTCAGAAAAATTCTGAGGTCATACTGATGCTAATGAAAAACAAGTCACATTCTCTCAGTCCAATTGTTTTCCAGTTTTCAGCAGATATAACTCCCCAACTCAGGTATCCAGTTTTCACTGAAAATGATCTCTCACATTTTAATCTTCTTTTCCCTGAACAGATATTCCTGCTTTGCCAAAGATACACCAAAATCTATTTGTCTTCCTATTACCAACACAGAAGTTTCACAGGAGAGAGAAGTTATGGGTGAGACAATGAGCTGCTCGAGCTGGTGCTGAGAACCTTTGAAATATGCCCTCTATAAACATCACAGTGACACCACTACAGCATCACAAAATCACAGAGTCAAATCCTGTAAACATGAAGATACTCGAGTCGCTCATCAGTCTGTGTCTGCAAAGTCACTCACTTGTTGCTGAGCCATATTGTGCTCTGTTACCAGAGGTTCCCTTCCCTGAGGACCCAAGAAGTGTTTCGAGAGGCAAACTCAACTCAACCTCCACCCAATGACTTCAGATGCATTTTTCTTTTTTTTTTTTATTGTTTCTCTATTTTCCCAATTACTGCCTGGCAGGCTTTTTCGCAGGGTGGAGCAGGGCTTTCCCTCCTCCTCCTCCTCCTCCTCTGCCTCCCTGGCAAACAGCCCATCTGGCATCCATGTGACAGCACTCACTACGTGGGATCTGGCAGGAAAGTGCCACATTACCAGTAGCAATCACGCCATAAACAGCACAACGACGCACAAAGAAATGACTTCCAGATTATTACTTCTTTTTCCTGACACGTGGAGAAACCTATGTCTAACCCCACTTTTTTTTTTATTTTCCCTTTTCTAACAGCAACTCACAGCAGCAATAATACCCCAAGAGGCTGCAGTACTGGTTTCTCTAAGCCATGCACCCATTCCTTTCCAAAGGCTCAGCTCCACAAGGTCTTGACTAAGCCCAGCTCCCAGTTGTCCCACTGAAGGTACTGGACATGTAACAGTGCATGGAGCATCATCTAAAGAGCAGGGGGAATACATTTCCTATAGCCAAGCAACCCAGCTGAGAGCTGGTTGGGTTTAATATACACCCTTTAGGACTCTGCATCATGGGGAGGGGAGCTCTATAAACAGACTTGGGGAAGGAAAAAAAAATAAAATGCATTGCTAACATTTTTTCAAAGTTGCCTCAGGCAGTTATAAGTTACATAAAGTTGCTCTTGTTCCTGTTGGAGTTAGGGCAAAGTTATCTAAGGTGAATGGTGTAAAGCAACAACTCTGAACTTGGAAAATTAAAGTTCCCAAATGGGGCCTTTTTGCATCCCCAGAAGGAGAATGTAACCAAGAGCCCACAAACAAAGGTGTGACTTCAAAATTTCATTGTAACAATGGAGATTATGTGAAGGGTTCTTTAAAAGATACACAGAACACCAATATTGAAACCAGAGTAATCGCTTCTACATCAGCAGAGCCTTAAAGAAACTATTCTTATTTCCAGCAGCTGAACTCATGGACTCCATTTAGCATGACACACTTGTGTAATAATGTGAATATTTAGCTTTTCTGAGTATTTATTCCCTACACTCATAACTTCTAGAAATCCTTCAGAACCTATCACATCAGGAGAGGACAAAATGAGAGATATTCTGGGGAAAATTATTCCCTTTTCTTAATGTTCTTCTTCCCACACACACACACACATTCTCAATTTCCCACACACATTTTTGAGGCGCTGCAATGCGAGTTTTCAGGAGCAAATTCCACGAGAGAAACATAAAAGGAAGGATAGTTTAAAATAATAAAAATCATCCCTAAATACAGCAGTGAAAACTTGTACAATCTTTTGTGCCTTTTATGAGAGCGAGAGAGAGGGGAATGATTAAAAATGTACTGAGAGCCATGAATGCCATTTTACTGTCATTTCCTTTGATTAACCTTCACCTGACCTCAATCCCTAAGGCAATTTCAGTTTCTTTTTGTTCTTCCATTTAAATTCTTGGGTGCACCAGGTGAGTACCATCCCCGTCACTACAGAACATTCAGAGACCAGACTGGTTCTGGGGAGGATTTCACAGAAAAT
This sequence comes from Heliornis fulica, assembly GCA_013399135.1. NCBI lineage: Eukaryota > Metazoa > Chordata > Aves > Gruiformes > Heliornithidae > Heliornis > Heliornis fulica. Next base: position 322,511 of record VXBZ01007975.1, on the reverse strand, counting down.
GTTTGTTCTGGAGAATTATTTGAAAAAAAAAAAATACCAACAGGGCAATGACAGGTTACATTTGCTTCCAAACTGGGATTTTTACCATCTCTGTGGGATTATATAATGATTATTTTCTAGGTGTTAGTTAAAAGATAACTGAGCAAACCACACCAGTTTACACCAGACCCAGACCTGGTGCTGCTGGCCAGTACGTCCATACCAACCCCATCACCTTGGTAGTTCACACCAACATCTCCCTCTGCATCTGTACCCATGTCTGCTTCCACATCGGTTACAAACCATGACTTGCCCACTAGAATGGGAAAAAAAATGGATAGAAGCTTAAAAATTAGACCATAAACTCTGAGCAGAAGGAGTTTTCAATGTTTGCACAGAAATCTTATGGTACAATTCTTTCTAGTTTTAAAAATCACTTTTTTTTCATCAGTCTTACAATCTTGGGGTTGAGTAGAAACCATGCAGCGCTGCATACTTAGACTGAAAGTTCCTCAAACTGAATTTAAGCTGTATAATAAAAAAAAAATTTAAAAATTTTAAAAAAAAAAGGAAAAACTGGGAAAGGGCAAGAAATACCTGCAAGAAACATGTAAGATCTGTAAAGTATGGCTGATGATGACATATGAAGGGCATCAACCTATTCAGTTCATCAGAGACTGACTTAAGGGAGGACTCAATCCTCACCCATAAGAATTGATAAGATGCTGAGGCTTCTGATAGCACATTGTCAGTCTATCAGGAAAAAATACGGGATTCAACAAAACCCAGGTGCATAGTTTTAGCTCTTCAGAACCACCTCTGTACCAGCTTATTTTGGGATGAATAATTACTTCATCATACCTACTTTATCATTTCAAAAAATATTCTATTACATAAGCAGAAGCGACGGATTGGATGTAGGCTTTGCTCTTCACTGCTGTCAGCCAAATGAAGCCAAGCTAGATAAATAACTCTGCTGGGAGTCCCTTCCAACTCCAGCCATTCTATGATTCTATAAAATTAAAAATTGTCCCAAGCTGTGACACCAAGCACCACCATTTTTTCTAAACTGCCATCCCAAAGAGTTCGGTTTGGATCAAATGAGATTTGTAGGCATGAATCAATCAGAAATTTTTTCTTTCTTATGGCTTTTAAATTTTCATTTTCAAAAGGTTGAGAGGAAACACAAACCCATTGGGTTTCTAAATGCTAAAATCAACTACCATGGCAATTCCCAAACTCCACCGTTTTAAAAGAGGTGATTCATTAACTCTGGTCCTCTCCTGTTAGCAATTTTATTCTCCCCAAACTGGCACTTCCTGACAACACAAAGAAGTCCTGACAACAGAAATGTCCTGTTGATCTCTGTCTTCATCCCTTTTCTTTTTCATCTGAAATATTTAACAACATTCACAAAACAATTGCGATGCGCTCCTAAAATTCAGCTAACTTCAACTGTGTCTACACAAGCTCTGCTTCCTTTTAATGTCTAAAGATACACCCAGTGAGAAGTGGGAGAGACTGGACTGTTTAATCCATGACAGATTCTGCCCAGTTTTCCCTTACAAGAGCTCCACCGAACTCTGCAGTCAATGACAGATGTACTCACCTGATAGAGCCCAATACTTAAATGGAGGAACAAAAGGATCGGAAACTGCCTTAGGGAGGGAGGTCAGGTGAAGGTTAATCAAAGGAAATGACAGTTAGATGGTATGCACAGCCCTTGAGATTACATATGTCTATTTTGTTGGGAAATATTTAACTGTTCTACCTCTATTTAGGGTGAAACCAAAATAAAGTGCCTTGGTGGGAAAAAGAAAAAAAAAATGCCAAAGAATCCATGGATGCCTCCAAGCCCAGTGGAGCTTGGCTTGGTGTAATTCAAACTTGCCAGCTGAGGTGTGAAGAAAGCCAGAAGATGACAGCTCTTCATGTGGTTTCGCTGTTATAACAGGCTCCACAGCTGTAAATACCGCACAACAGCTGGGGAGCTAAGGAAATTCAATAAATTCTCATTTACCTTGCTCCCATAGTTACTCCCAATGGTTAGCCATCATCTCTCAAAATGGGTGCTGGAGCAAAGGAGGGAAAGCTACAGCTGGAAAATATTGTAGAAGTCTAGAGAAGCTCTTTTGCATCATGTCATTAACTTGGTTTGGCCATACTCCTGCCTCATTTGCATTTCCTTCCCAATAATCTTCACCTATGTGGATTTTTTACTTCCAGTAGTACCCTCAACCACTGGTTTTAATCTTGCATGCATGTAGAAAGGCAGTTTTAAACACATGCTCCTCAAACATCTAACGGTGAAACAGATTCACTTATTTGTCCTCAGCTAATTGGGGAATTAAACCAATACCACATGACTTATCAATCACAAATAAGTAACACACCCTGCATTCTGATTTCTAGTTTTGATTTAAAAAAAAACCCACAACTAGTCAATAGAACTCATAAAAAAATCCTGACAACTATTTTTTTTTCTTCTTCCCACAGAATAAAAGGCAACATTCACCGAATGAATTATTAATTATGAGTTATTCATCCAGCTCCACTAAAAACTAATCTGTTTCTTTTTTTAGAGCATCAAAAAGGTCTTTCAAATATAAGTTGCAATAATGAAATATGGCAGCAGATCTTGAAATGTGCCCTTACCCAGTCTGCAGATACGTAAAAGGTTACAGTACCAGAGTTATTAATCCCCCATCGCTCTGACAATTGATTTTGAACGCAGTCTGTTGCCGTCTTTATAATGCAAGATCATAAATGTTCAAAACTAATTTATTGCTCTTTGTTCCACCTGGCAAAAATATACTGTCAAATTGAGTTGTGTTGATGCAAAGATGCAGATGAGTATTTAAGTCTTATTTTTATTCACATTTGTAAACTTGCTTGCAATACTTGTGCAGTTAGATACAGTCAAAAAAAAGGAGCAAAGAGAGAAAAAGATAATTTACTGTCTTTAATCAATGGATTGCACAAATAGCAATAGGTATTTATTTGGAGATTAGCAGGGAAGAGTCAGTATTTCAAATTTTCAGATCTGATATTTTGTGTATGTGCATATTGGCATCCATTTCAGACAAGGATTCCTCACAGACCAACGAGGGATCGCAAAAACCTTCTCATTCAACTCGTTGGGGTTTTTTAATCAGTAATTTAGAAGCCTGAACCAATTCCCTTCATACCAAAAATTCCTGAACTTGCCTTTTCCGTACACGGCTGTTGCCACCGCTCCTGCCCTTGCCAGGGAAGTACAAACCTCCAAAATGAAGAGAGGGAGCGAAAAGGAAGAAGAAGAACCACTTTACACTGACCTGACATGTTCATTTGTAAAGATGAAGGTGGGGTTTTTTTTAAGGATCAGAAAGAATATATTACAAGGAAGTTTATTTCAAGAAGAAAATCCTGTCCCATTGACCAACCTTTCCATAATGAATGAATTGCAAGGTTTCTAAAGCTGGGAACTGAAAATACATAAAAACAGAGATGGGGAAGGAAAACAGAAGAGCATTTCAACATCAAAAATATCCCTATCCAGAAGTCTCCATCTCTCCTAGTTGCTCAAATATCTTTTTTTTTTCTCAGTAGAAAGATGAAGCTGTAAAATTATTGCTCTTTTCAAAACAACCACCTGATACTTCTGTAATAACACTTTTCAATCTTAACATATTTTACAGCCCAATAATATAAACTTTGTCTTTCCATTATCTAGGGGCAGAATCGCTTAATTGTCCTGGCAAGTTTACTCCTTCTCAATTATTAGTTTTACCATGATTATGAAGCAGGAGAGCTATCTGCATGCTAGAACTGCTGCAGTCACGACTTGGAGACATCTGTATCATACTGAAATTAATTTCCAGTATAAAACAGTTAACAGAATAACCCTAGATAAAGGCAAGTACGATATTAATTTCATTCTTTTTGTTGGCAACATTGTAAAGTCCATTGCTTGAGTAAGAGCACTTTTCTGAGCCAGATACAAATTAATTTTACTGTTCTTCCTCAAATAGAAATTTTTAAAAGTCAACTAAAGGCTACAACAGCTTTGAAACATTTCAGTGATTGTTTTAATTACCTATCATACAGCTGTGAGGCGCTGCAGAAGGGAGGGGTGGAGGGAGAGGGAAGAACAACACCTGGTGTATCAGCAATTGTTTTTCTGACATGAAGAATTAAAAAAAAAAATAGTTGCCAAGCACTCAGACCAAGAAAAAGCTCAGCAAAAGTCAACACAATATCTATTTTTTTGTCAGTGCATTAATGTGGTATTTTTATTCCGGCCTACGTGTTTTCGTTCTGTCAATAGCTACTTTCGCTGTTAAATAAAACCACCCAATCTCCAAACATTAAACTTATGAACTCTGACAGCTTTTAAACCTTGCTTTTCCACCCAAAATTGATGCACAAGCTACAGTAAGCCACTAAAGGCACACATGGGGCTTCTTTCTAGAGTCTCTTTCTCCAGTAAAAAACCCCACCCTCACTCACTTTAACACGCAACCACACAAAGAGACTTATTTTTTTTCATTCCAACCCTGAGCAGAATTGGGATCTAGAAGCTCTTAGGACTTCTGATGGCCTTTGACATCCCAGCTTCCAGCCCCTCAGCAATCCATCAGTGCTGGGGTAACAAAAGACCTCTCCAAACGTACAGTTGTCATCCCCACACTACATCTGTTGGCCACGCTGTTAGAAGTGTCGACCCCATCATTTCACCATAAACATTGCTGAAATCAACAACAACAACAACAAAAAACAGAAATGGGAAAGGAAGCTGGATGTCAAAAGCCAGGTCAGCGTATTTTGTTTGCACATGTGTCAGTAAAGATAGAAGGAATTGCTGAATTAAATTAAATCAAAGCAAACCTGCTAATTAAAACAGCTAAAATTATGTTTGTGAAGATGTGTGACTGGTTTCCTGCTTATCTGCAAATAAGCCTCCCCGTAACATAAACATGTTTTCTATCTCCACTTCATTTATAATAAGTCTTTAGGCAGATTGTAATTAGTGTTTTGAGTTTCCAATAGTTCTACTGTGTTACCAAAGATATATTTTTCCTGGCCATCACAATACTCATTATTTCAGCTTCGCTCTCAAGGGTTCTCACCTGTCCTTCTCATGCCAGTCCAAGTCTTGGATCCAATGTGTCGGGATCAAACTGTGTGGGAACGTGTCTGAATGCCATCATCTTCAGTGGGTACTGCTTGTAGTTAACCACAAAAGTGGGCATTGCATTCCACTCCACCTATGAGCCAAACCAGAAATCAAGACCAGTTTTACTCAGATTTATTCTGTCATTTGCTTTTCAGTCAACATTGAAAGAACGATCGAAATTATCATTCAAGGGAGTACAAGAACAGGGTCAAGACAAACATTTTGCACCAGAAAATTGCTGCTTTTTTATATATTAAAAAAAAAATCAAATTTTTGTTCCTGTTTTACTTATTCCCAAGTTCACAATGCATAATTTTATACAAAACCAATTACATAGCTGAGTGATTTACTGGCAAAGCTGGCCAGAAGAAATTATCTGGCTTTAGCTAATGTGTGTGCCTATTTACAATCAACAAATCCACAGAAAATTGCAAAAAGGCCACAAAGAAACAAAACCAAAAAAAATCAAGTCAGAAACTCATCAGAAGTGATACAATATGCCAGCTGAGAGAAGTTCACCTTATATTACGTATCGGATAACCAATAAACCGCGTCTACAAATACGGATTCAATCTTTCAGCTCTATTTATTTATGCCAGTGTTTGACTTGAAGCACATATGGAGTTTCATTGCCTTGGAAAGCATAGTGTTTTCTTTTTGCCCTTTTCTTCATATTTTTTTTTTAGGGATTGGTTTGCATGGTTAAGGGATGCATGGACTGACTTCAACAGAATTACTCAGATGTTTGCAGTTACGCACGGGTTCGAGCAGGCTTGGGGGCTATAATGCATTAGAGCTGCATGTGTATCACATTGACACATGGGTGTGCAATCACACGTGAGTGTGAGCTGATACTGGTATCTGGAACATGGAAACTGTAGCCAGTAACACCACAATCACATCTGTGTATTACTTAGACAACTATCTTTGCTGCTGTTGTTGCTGAAGCGTTTCTGAAGCAATCAGGAATGCCTTGGGAGGAGCTGGTGCCCTTTTTTACATAGTTTGCATAAACTGAAATTGCTAAGCCAAAAATATCAACGGGACAGTTATGATCTTTTGATTGCACAACAAATAATTTCAGATTATTGTGTGCATTTTCCCCGAAATGACCACTGGGCACAACCCTCGATCGGAGATTTGGTTGGACACGGCCCAGAGTTCATTTACTCGCTTACCTCAAAGCAACTGCCTCCTAAAAACACACCAAAATGAAGATACACTAAACCCAAAAATTTTGCTGTAATTTCACGTGCTGACACTAAGTCCTACATCAATAAGAAACCCCACTGAAGTCAGCGTGACTTGTGACAACACAAGATTTCCATCCCCTCGGTACGGCTATAAACCTGGATCCTTGGTGAGTACATTTGAATTACGTGGATTATATATGATTAAACAGATTTGGATTAAATCACAGCATTGGGCTGACTTATCAAGAACGTTCTGTCGGGACCACATTGATGTACAGTAATCAAGGTGACCTTACAGACTTATTACAACTCCGACCAACTTCAGTGGGTGAGGATTTTTATTTCTTTAACGTGACAAAGGCCAGGCTGCACGATGTAAGGAGTTAAAATGCTGCTTTCCTGATGAATAGTTTTCATGCCTTAAAATTATGATTCAGGCAACAAAGAGCAATTTTTCTTGCAAGGGAAGCCAATCTCAGCTAAACTCCTTGAGCTCTCTTTCATTCATCAGGACAGAAAACACGGCTGGCTGTGCCTTGCCCTAGCAAGCAAGCAAGAAAATCTGAATAAAGGACAGCAACATCCAAAGAAGCAAAATCCCACCCAACCCAGCATAATTTTTAAATTAGGAACTGGAATATTGCTGTGAAACCTTACTATTTATTTCTGTGGTTAGCCTGCATTTAACCAACAAGTTCTTGTATAAACATACACCAAGGTTAACCGTAAACGACAGAAACCAATTTCTTCCTCGGTGGAGTAGCAAGGATACAGCTGAGGGAAGAATTCGGTGAGATGATGCTGCAGTAACTTGCAGCCCAAAAGCTTTGGACAATTCTTGGGCTGCTGCTCTAGTAGAAGGGCTTTAACAGCTTGTGGATGTGGATGCTGATACACATCCTCATATTTAATCTGGATAACATTTGGCAATCATCTCTACAGAGGTCATTTGGAGGGTAGGGAGGAAAAAGACCTGGTGGATATAAAAACAGAGAAAAAAAGACCCAGGCTGCCAAAGTCTGGGGGTTTGGCAAAGTAACAGAGATAAACTAAGCAGCAGCACAGCTCTCCTGCACCGAGGCTTTCAGGTTTCCACAGAGAAACCCTCTGTCTCTCTCCTCTGGATTAAGCAGCCTGGGAGTTCCTGATCCAGATACAACTTTGAAGAGGAAGAGGGAGAAGAGGAGGAACGTAACAGTAACAGAAACACTTCCCTGAAGTTTACTGCGAGTTATACATCAGCTTACAAAGGTTTTTAGCCCAAGACACCATATAAATATTTCAAAAGGCTTCCTGGGGGTGGAAAGCTGTTAGAACATCTATTAAAGCTTTGTGCTGCATTCTCTCTGGTACACACACGTGTGGTGAAGATTATGCTCCAAACCTCTGGGTTGGCATCTGCCTTGAAGGACCTGTGTTATGCAGTCAAGTTGTGGTGAAGCCACAGGTCTGGAAACTTCAACATCTATTCTCCAAATTACATCCCCCCTCCCCTCGCCCCCCAGCCTTCCTCTCCTCCACCAAGGACATTTTTAGTAAGATTGCTGTGCCGCTAATTGCATTGCCATGGCATCCAAGTACCACACAGTCATGAGACCTACTTCTTTTAACAGCCCTTGGGTTTGGGGAGAGGAGTTAATAGGGAAAAACACCCTCATGTTTGGAGAGCTGAGGCACGAGGTCAAGTAGTTTGTCCAACCACTCTGCAGAAGATGCACTGGGAAGGAAATTGATTGCTGTGGAGTAGCTGCCAGGATGGACCAGATGCTAAAGAAGCTGCATGACCACCTACTCAACCAGGCACCATGCCCTCAGGAGACAGTGTTGAGACTCCAGGAGGAAACTTTGAGAAAACAGAGCACAGCACCTGCTCCCCACCAACACCCTGCAGCCTCCAGTTATGGCATCAGCCCTGGCAGTAGCATCATGCTGAACTGATGGCCCCAAGGCCATGCCAGCTTCCCAGAGTCCTTCCTTGTGGAGTCCCAGTGCCTTCTTCTGCAAAGGCAGATGTTTGGGCAGCCTGTTCCTAGCAGAGCTTGCGCTGCAGATGGGAGCAGTGCAGATGCCCACATTGAGCATCACAGGCTGTGTGACCACGCTCTGCCATTACAGTTTCAGTGGCAAAAGCCAGGGAACCTGGGATTTTAACTGGGCTAACTTCACCTGTCCTCTCGTCCAGTCCTGGGGCTGGAGTTGTGCTGGGTGTCATTCAGGTGGTACTCCCTGACTACAGGCTTGCTATAGACAATGGCCTGAAACGAGCTGCCACTAGCAAGGATTTCCCATGCGTCTGGTCTCATTTGACCTCACCTGAGACTTGACTTGTCCAAGACAGCTACTCTGATCCCTTTCAACTCTTCCAGAGCCGAGCCCTAACTTGAAGAGCTATTTTCTCCAAGCTATTCCTCCACACAGAATTACTCTTTATTTGTAATTACTCTGAGTTCTCTCACCTATTTCCATTTGTTTCCTCCAACAGGCTCTTTAGTCACATCTGTGCTGCTGAAAGGGTTTGCTCATGTCTTACTGCAGCCTGATGTTTATTTGCCTATTACTGCTACTAGGTCAGCCCAAACCCTGAAGCGTTGTGTGTCATCTTTGGCGTTGCCATCTCTCACTGTGTTCTGATGCTAAAATCTTTCTTCCTATACACTTTCACAGCATTTTCACCAAGTAATTATTAAAAACTTAGAGGGGAGGGATTAAACCCCACTTGTGGAAGCTCACCCTACCCAGTCCACCTCCAACCCCACCACCAAACAAGCATTTTGATGGAAATGGGATTAACCAAAGCAGTTTGATAAGCTCGTAATTTGGTCCCTGAACAGAAACTCACAGCACTGCTTCCTGAACCTGTCAGCCAGCTGAACTGGGGCAACCCACTGAATACCAGGACACATTCTTCCCATGAACTATCTTACTGCATAGAGCTGTGGTCTGATAAAATCCAGAGCAGACTCCAAACCATCAGGAGCAAAGGACTTTGGCCAAAGGTCTCCCACTAGAGACCTCACCTCTAAGATAAAACTTGTTCAAACCTCTGCTAAAAAACCCCACAGACATCATGGTGGTGTTCTGCTGTCGCTTAGTCTACATGTGATACCTACAGCTGCAGATTAATTAATACAGATAACAGAAACAGGAACATATAACCATAAAAGAGAGAGCTGAAGCCACAGGGGACTACGGTTTCCCTATAGTATTTTTCCTGTGTCCGCTATTTTTAGAGGAGTAGCAGTCAGCCAGATGCAGCCATGGACATCAGTGGAGAGAGAGAGAAGAGAAAACCCTACTCCTGCCCACCAGCATCCACGCACGAAGCTGCAGAAGCAGCTGCCTAGTCATTCATTAGAGAAGGGCTTTGCCAAACACACACTGTTATGCAAGGTAGAACTAGGTGCATTCTCTCCTTCCACGGAGATGTAGTCGAAAAGCATTCGTGTTTAGCTCTCCCATCCCCCTAAATCTCCTCCACAAAGGACGCTGTCACCACCAAAGCTCTGCAAAAGAAGGATCGTTTATATATCTGACAACCTTTAAACCCCCAAAGAAAGGGAAAGGGAAGCAGTAAAGCTCTCTGAAGAGCTCTTTGGTGGAACGAGCAGAATTATGAGCAGCAGGAGAAATATGAGTAATTAAGACAACAGTATATCTATATCTTACAGCTGACAGAGCGAAGCTGCAAGTTAGCTCTGGGCAAGGTGTTAGCAGAGGAAAGAACTGAGCAGCCTGTTTCTAATGTTCCTGTTGAAAAGCCAACCCAGGAAAAAGGCTAAAGGGACGATTTCATTAAAAAGAAGGAAGCGGGTTGGCTTAAGAGAGCGGTTAGATGCAGACTTGTAACATTAAAGGAGCAGGTCAACAGCTCTCTGTAACAAGACAAGCAATCATTTGGGGAGTCAGCCAACACGGCTTTCTTGCTGTTCTTAAAAGAAAACGCTCTTAAATTATCTATTGGTGAGTGGTAAGGAAAATTAAAGCGGTGGAATTGCACCGCGGCGCAAAACAAAGCGTTGGGGTGGGTCGAGGCTGCAGGAGGGCAAGCTGGGCCTTTTTCCAGCAAACAGCCCAAAACAGTGCCTGCTTTTAGGCAGCCACCACTCACCCAGTGCCACCGTGGTGGCCAGGACACGGTGGTTGCTTCCACCCATGATCTGACCAGCACATCCCCACACCGGCTCCGGGTACCAGGAGCTGAGGGGGCTGCGCAGCACCTGGGGGCCGTCGGGGCCGGATCCACTCCCACACCACAGCTCCTTGACAAGTGGGGAGAGTGGATTTTGCTCCTTCCTCCGGCACACAGCACGCTCCAGCGATTCCCCAGCTGGCAGGACGGCCCTTCGTGGCCACGGCGGCGTGGTTTATGGCAGCCCCAAGGCTGTGTTTTCCATCTCGTACATATAAGTGAATTAGTGGAAAATTTGAGCTTACACAAATCACGGGGCCGGCGCGCAGTTTGTCATTGATGGGCAGCCTTTTCTCAGGGCTGGATGGAGCAGCAGTAATGAGGTGAGGTAAAGAAACTGCTGGCTGCATCCATGGTTCCTGTGTTTACAGCTGGGAGAGGAAGTGCTGATACTTCAGAGGGAAAAAAAAAATTAAAATTAAGACCAACAGCATCTCCCAGACCTACACAGATCAAACGTATGGCCGGGGTAGTCACCTGGGGCTTGCAGCTGATATATGGATATTCAGAAGGAGCAGCCTTCCTCCCTCACCTCCCAGACCCCATCTGTGTGAGGGAGGAGATGGGAATTACATGGAGTGCAGTATTTGCACAGGAGAAATGGCAGAGGGGCTGCTCCACATTTACATTATCGTAAACAAGCGCCGCATTTGTCCAGACCATAAGAGCAGCAGCAAAGGCAGAGCCAGAGGGCATCAGATGAGGGTCACCAGCTGCAACTGCTGCTGCCACCCAAGACGAGGAACTACATGCCTGCAGCAGGCTGCAGGACAGGGAACCTTGGGAGGTGCCAAAACTCTCTCACTACAGTTTTCAACTGATTGCCCCAGTAAGTCTGTCACAACCAGCTTCGAGCCACACTCCAGCTGAGTGCCATAGCAGCTCCTCCCTCCTGCTCTGCCTTCCTCTACATGCACCTACATGTCCCAGCCCTTCTCCAGCATTTGTGTGGCCCTATCAACAGTGGCAGCACCCATCCAAAAATTCACCTGGAATGCATGTGTACATTGAAGCACAGCATGGGGATACCCTGTCTCGTTTTGCTTTACTATGTTTCAGCCAGGTCATGCCATCCCTGATCACTCCATCACCTGCCTGGCAGAGAGAGTCCAAAGCAAAGGGGTTTTCCAGTTACAGACTCTTCTCTGCCCTTTTCTCTACCACGATGTGCAGCTGTGCCAGGACCCTGCGCTGCCCTTTCCTACACAAAGCTGAGGGGGAGCCCGCTCTCTACAGATCCCAAATCACCCTAATGGCTCCTTAAAATACACACTCATGTTCAGCCCATAAATCAAAACAGATAGTCAAGTCCTGCTTGAGGACCTAAATCCTTCTTGTGCAGCTCCACCATGTATCTATGGCGTCACACTCCCTATACATTTCCGCCTCCAGCTTCATCCTAGCGCTGATCGAGAGCGCCAGAGTGTGCAGCCCATAAAAACTCAAAAATTTCTCACTTTCCCGAGCGCTAAAATGCATCTAAAATTAGGAAAAATGGCCTCCTGTCATTTTGTTGACTTGCCAATGAGTTTATTTACCCACTCATCCCACGGAGCAATTGCTTCACGGAAATGCAGAAGCGTTTAATATTCTACCTGAGTCTCGCCCCCGTGCCAAGCAAAGACAATCACGCGGCCAAAACCGCTCATCAGCGGTTCCTCACATGAAGGTGAGCATCTTTACAGTTCTTTGGGATATATATACTGTTAGGAAACGAGCTCAGAATTTCATATTATTATCATATTATAGGCGGCATCCCTTTGATAAAGGGTCAAAGATCAGGAAGACAAGAAAAATAAGGAAATAAAACCCTGAGACGGTCAGATCTTTCACCGGCATAATTGGACACCGAAGTCCACGGAATTCTGTCCATTAGTAGGAGTGGGTGATCTGACCCATATGCTTACCACTTTCAAGTATAAAGATTAAAACAACACGCCTAACAGCAGAAATGGGTTATATTACATTTCAGAGACTCTTGGGTCACCTAAAATTCTGGAGAAATTTCCAGCCTGCCATCATAAAGACTTCAAGGCTGTTTACTCAAACTTCTCAAGAGCTCCTTCTAAAAACGGGTGATGAGCAACCACGTCGGGTAACACAGATTTTTAATGTAATCTGTTTATAGTTTTAGAACAATTTCCAGAATAGAACATTTTTTAAATGTCCTGAGCCTTTAGTGTTCTCACTTTGATCATCTTCCATCACGTTATGGTTCAGAACAGAACGTGATGGAGCCAGGCTAACGAATCTGCCAGAAATGACATCAGAAAGCCAAGTGACCTGAAAAAAAAAAAAAAGGAAAGAAAAAAAGAAAAAAGACAGTGCTCTATTTGAGCACCATGCTCTTCTTGAACATTTTTCCTTTATATATATATATACACATACATTTTAATTAATGTTTTACTTTCACTGGATTTATTTTGCTTGCATGAAAGCTCGGAGCTTGCTCATAGAAAAAAAAACTCCTGTGGAAAACAAAAGGAGCCTTATTTGACCAAGAGAAGACTGCAGGAGGCCCTCAGATAACAATAGCTAACAATTCTTTTTGGGGTTGAGCAGTTTAAATAACGAACACTTTCTTCAGAGGTTAACTCCAAATAATAACCGTGGGTTTTGTAGCCCGTGAACGGGAGAGATGGGTCTTTGACAGAGTTTATATTCCTAACCTGATGCAAGCAGACAGCTGCAAAAATGAACTGATAGCAGTGATAAAAATATTCTTTCTAGGTTTAGGCAGGAGGAATTGCATAGGAGCAAAGGGCAAATCCCACTGGCCTCCATGCGCGCAAACAGTCCTCGCACGTGAGGGCAGGGACGGAGTGAGGCGGCACTGCTGAGGAGTGGACGTACTCACATGTGTTTACTGTTGATATTTTTAACACTTTGTGTTAAACTTCACACATAGAGCTTGTATTCCTTTTAAGAACTTTATCTGCACAATAGCATTTATTGCCCTGTTAATTCAAGCCACGTTAGAACTGGCAAATAACTTGGCTTAAAAAAAACTCCATTGTAACAATAGTCTCCCCTTCCCTCCGATCTGACATAGAAACAGATAATTTCAGGTACTAAAAGTGATTAAATTTGGTGTGTTTCCAACTTGTATTTTAACAATGCATTACTTCCTGAATTGCTGCATAAATATTAATAGGCAGCCTGATATGGAACTTTTGCCCGTAATGCCCTTGGAGAACCATAACCACGGTGAGTGGAGCAGGAGAAGAGAGATGTGGTGGTGGCTCCATCCCCCAGCTTCTCAGAGCTACCCTTGGCCAGGCATGTCCCATGCAGCAGCACAGATGAACAGTATCTCAAAGCCTAGATTTTTGTCTAATAGGAGATGAAAATCCTATAGACACCCATCTGCCTCAAGCTCACCTGAAATACAACCAAAAATTCCCACTGATGCTGAGAAGAGCTACACTGATTTTTCTCCCAATTAGCCAGAGTTGATTTTTGACATCTTGCACCTTCAAATTTCATCTGGAGATGTTTGCTATTCTCATCATCCCCAAAATGACTGTAAAGTGTTTATCTACCTGAATTTATCCCTGTGACAAAGTCTCATTAAGAGTCACAATCGCTCTGGCCACCATTTCATAGAGCCCCAGGCTGGTTTGGATGGGAAAGGACATCAGAACCCCTCTGAATGCCCCCCGCCATGGGCAGGGACACCCCTCACCAGCCCAGGGTGCCCCAAGCCCCATCCAACCTGTCCTTGAACCCTGCCAGGGATCCAGGGGCAGCCCCAGCTTCTCGGGGCACCCTGTACCAGGCCTCCCCCGTTCTCAGGAAGGATTTGTGCCACCCAGCTCATCTCCCTCTGCCCTCCCTGCCCTGGGCACCAGCCCCTCTCCAGCTCTCCTGGAGCCCCTCAAGGAAGGGGCTCTAAGCTCTCCTCAGAAGAACCTTCTCTTCTCCAGACTGAGCCAGCCCAGCTCTCCCAGCCTGGTACAGAGATGCTCCTGCCCTCAGATCACCTTCATGGCCTCCTCTGGACTCACTCCAACAGCTCCATAAGCTCCTTGCCCTGGAGACCCCCGAGCTGGACACAGCACTGCAGGGGGGTCTCCCCAGAGCAGAGCAGAGGGGCAGAATCCCCCCTCCCCAGACCTGCTGGTCCTGCAGTTTGGGACACAGCCCAAGACCTGGGTGACTTAGAAAGTCACATTGACAGGTCATGTTGAGCCTCTCAACCCCCAACACCTTCTCCTCAGGACTGCTCTCCACCCATTCTCCACCCAGCCTGTCATTGAGCCTTTGAACGCTGAAATTCAGGACGCTCTTTTGGAAAACCTTTTGGGACTGACTCTCTGGTGGACCAGAATGGTCCACCACAAAGCACATTCTTTCTGAGAAAACAACACTATTGATTTTTATCACTCTAATGCAAGAGCCACAATCGAACCTTCAAAATACAGGCAGTAAAAAATATGAGGAGCAACAATTTCTGTTTGCAAACACCTATTGCACAGCTGTATTTTAGGCACTGGTAAACTCTGCTAAGGGTTAAGTTAAATTAACTTTCACCAAGTTAGAAAGCTATGAAAGTTTAATCACAAATGAACTCCAGTGGGCAGCTTGGTAGCTCACAGACAAACGTTCTCATTTTTATTCTTTATAGGCAGTGCTCAAATCATCGTAAAACATATTTAAGGAGGGAGAAATTTCACGAGGGGAGGGAGCTGTTTTATAGGATGGAATAAGAGAAAAAGACAACTCACTGTTTTAAAATTTAAATCCAACAAAATTACCAGAAACGCTGCTGGAAAGAGAAAGCTGAGAATTCATTATTTTGTTTCAAAGTTAGTTTATCATAAATCTGCCCTCTGACACGTAATAACTAGTAATGTTTCGAAGGTTATTTGATAGTAAGTTCAACAGTGTAGGTGACTGAACATGTGAGCTGCATGATAATGAGTCCCAGGGGAAATCAGGCTTTAGGATGCAGGGTGAAGCATCCCTAGGCTTGTATTCAAATGGAAAAGAAAAAAAAACATATTCAGAAGTTTATTGTTTATCTCCTAAGAACATCAAATAATACGCAGTCCTTCAAATCAAATGCATAAAGCACACTAGAGAACTGTTTGCTAGGAGAAAAAGAAAATGCCTGATTTGATCCAAATTCAAAAAAAGAAAACCCAAAACCAAACCCAAAAACCTAATAGCTTTTACACTGAAATGCAGAGAGTGATTTTGATATAAGAAGTGGAGGGGAGTGCTTCGGTTTGTTCTTTTACAGAACGAAAAGGCACAAGCAAGTCAATTTGCTCTTGCATCAGGCTCTAGCAAGAGGAGCCAGAGAGCATTAAAACTAGTTGTTTTCAAACCCTCTACGTTCCAGCACAAAGGAGTTCTTTAAGTGTGACAAATACAAATTGCACTCCTCATCCTGGATTCCATTTCCAAATAAGGTGGCTGTAATTGATTAATTCCTAGTGTACAAACTAATCTAAAGCCAATAACGAGAGCAGAAGATTTTATTTTTCGGTGTGGAGGTGTGGCACGTACACCCCACTCCAGCAGTATAACAGAGCCCCACCTCTCAGCTCGTTAAGCTCTTAAATAACAAGTCTGATGCTGCCCTTACCCAAGTCAACTGTAGTTTTGTTATTAGCTGAGCTGGAAAAGCATGTAAGACAGAACTTATATATATATAAACATATATATGTATATATATACACATAAACTTTCAACCCGAGGGCACCAGGATTCCAAGCCTGTAACTGCCCAGCCACAGGCATCCTGCCAGGATGCAGAGCAGGGATGGAGGGGACAGAGCTGGGTCACCCACCTGCTCGTGCCCTCCCCAGGTACCTGCAACTCTCTGTACTGCTGCTCATCACCTACACGTGCTTCTCTACATGGAAAACTTTGCAGAGGAGGCATTGAGTATAAGGATTGTTGTTAGGTTTGGAGAATTCTGTGGCCCAACTGCCATGAGAGGGAACATCACAACTATTAGAAGTGATTGGATGTGGCTCCTGCTGTTTAGGTGTGCAGTTGCACCTGTCAAGCTCACTAGCAGCCTTCTTTTAACATCGTTACGTCAGTCCTCTCTGTAGCAGAGGTGGTTAGTTCATAATGCATTCTGGCCACTGAGAACAAAATTAGACTTTACTTTAGAGTATCTTTCAATAACCAAAATCTACTTTCTGCACATCTTTTTCAATTCTCCTCCCTTTTTAATTTGTTACTTAAATTGTTACATACCCTATATTTAAGCACTGAAAAGTTACACAGCATATATCATACTTAACATCAATCAGTCCTAACTCTTAATATTATGATGGCTTTTTTTTCAGAAATTCAAATGGAAGAGGTTTTCTGACACACCACAAATCCTAATTATCATCAAACCTCTTAGTTCTACACTGACAAAAATCAGAGGTGGAAATGCTCTCGTCCTGACAAGCTGTAAAATATCCAAGTTTGTTTATCCACTTCTTACATTAGCATATATTTCTAACACAGCCATTTCAATCCCTTAACTTTGGGAAAACAGCAGCATTTAAATACACACCAAAGGCAGAGATGAATAGAAACAAGCAAAGAGGCATTAAAGCTGCCCAAAATGCTTTTTACTACTCTTAATAAGGAATTAAGAGAGATGATTGAACCCAAAACCTAGAACAATTCTGAAGGTTACAAAGAAGATTTATATTATATTATATTATATTATATTATATTATATTATGACAAACTTTCCAGATTAAATCCTTGAAATGCTACATTACCCACTGGCTTAACTTTATTCTAATGCTTACACATGAGATGCACTGAGAAAATTAGAGCTACATTAAAACACAAAAGACATGAAAAAGCGTCCATGGATCCATTAATACAAATATATTAAATAAGAATGGTCTAAACCAGATTTTATTACTTTTCTAGAAAAAAAACAGGGGGCTATTTCTAGATGAAGTTAGCTCTGCCCAGTGCTGTGACATTAAAATGTGCATAAATCAGTGCTCTAGTTTTCCTCTCCAGCAGAAAGCTCCTGGCTGCCGGTTATCGGAGGTATCCGCAGATCCACACCGAGCGACTCTACTCGGGGTCCTTCCTCTGTGTGGTCTTTCAGAACTGTCGTTATCAGCTTTCTGTTTATTATTGTGCTCAGTTTAAAGGGAATTTGCCAAGTGATCCCTGGACTCCAATCTTTAGGCCTGTTGTCAGGACAAATTAATTTCTGTGGAAACCCACTGTGCCTCAGATACCATCTAGGAAATGTAGGATTAATGGAGTCCCTGTACAACAAGCTTTGTACTGCGGCTGCTGGGGGAGGGGAGCGACTCCTGGAAGGGAGAAATAACAAAAATAAAGCCCCTGCACTTGGGGTTAGTTTGGGGGGGGACAGGACTTTCCTTTTCTTACATCAGCTAACATCAGTATATTTAAAATGCAACAAAGCAACTGAATACAACCAGGAAACTTTTTAACGAAAAGGACAGTGGATGGAACCTCTGCGTTACCAAAGATGAGGGACCTGAGGTCTAATTATCAGTACTTTGGATTTTACATGCTTACACCAATCTCTTCAGTAGGCAAAACCAGGATATTAGAAGAAACAGTCTCTTGTGAATCTTAGCAGAAAAATAATGAAACTCGATACACGATCTTTCGGAAAAGGGGTATTAAAGCTGGATTTCCTACAGGGCTGGGTCATTACTTTCTTAGCTGGCATTCCAGGGTTGTTTTTTTTCAAAATGCATATTATTTCACTCTTAAAAATATTCCACTGCCACTGTTCTTGGAATAAATATATTTTTAAAAAGAGTTTCCTGCCTAGAGAAAAAAATAGTAGTGCTTATTTTTTCTTAGTGATGCTAAATTGGTTCTAGATTTAGAGCCATAACAGGTAAAGCAATGTTTTCCCCTCATGTTTTACAGAAGAGAGAGAAGAGAGAGAAGAGAGAGAAGAGAGAGAAGAGAGAGAAGAGAGAGAAGAGAGAGAAGAGAGAGCAGAGAG